>JAEQBA010000700.1:0-173094 GCA_019434445.1 Phalangium opilio
TCATTCGAAACGACACTCCAAGCAATATGACAAAAAACCCTACAATGGTAACCAAGTAGGTTTGTAATTATTTAAAATAATTTCTAGCACACAATGTCATGGGTATCTGTCATGCCGAACAAGGCTTGAACACCTGGTTCACAATACGATAGGCAAACTAAGACAGAGAGATGACACCGATATCGCCATTGAAGATGCTATAACGATAATTGGAGATACGTCACAATGTAATTGTAACCCGTCTTTGAAAAACTTGATTGACTATACTTAATACTGATAAAATTAAATATAGAAAATAATTTAAACCGTAGAGATTCACATCCGTAATTTTCTTTGATAAAATACAAGTAGTTGAATACGATAATGCACCCAAAAACGCGAACAAAATTCCATAATTTCTGTGTCATTCTGATAGTAGTATTCATGACCAAAAATGAACACCGGTTTGGTCATGATGAATATACCAATCACGGCGAATATGCTGCCAATAAGCGTTGACTTTCTGAACTTTTCGTCGGTGAAGATTGGTGATATTATACTAACTAAAATGGCATACGTCGAACGCACAGCCATAGAATTGGTTGCTGATGTATAAACGAAAGAATATTGTAGCGCGTAAAGAAATACAACCCAAGAAAGCAGCCACAATGCAACGTAAACGCATTTTAAAACGGAGAAGCTTGTAGTTGCATTTTGTATTGATTTGATTTCCACGAGTAGATCATAATTGGTTGAAAGTACATAGCTCCAATAATCCATCTGTACATGCTTAGTTGAGAAACATTGTCGTCGTTTATAAATTTCTTTTGTAGAACTTGGCCCAATGATTCCAAGAAATTTCCCAGCACGGAAAAAATACAAGCCAGGAAGAGTGTCCGTCCTAAGAACTTTGAAAGTGTGAAGATTCCAAACATATTCTAATTGGTATTTGAAATCTATTTTGGGAAAGAAAAAATAGAATCATGTTTTCGTGCTTTCGTGAGGCTAGACTTAGAGGGATGTTACTGTACAATGTGTCATGTAGGGGTGGGGCTTATATCAAGCTTATGTTCAATCCTAACTTCTGTTGCAATTGTAAAAGTGCGACACAAACTGAAAACGTGGGGTGAGTAGCCCCACAATGCGCTGACTTTAATTGTGCTAAAACGAATACCCGTAACATGTCTAACGCTTAAAAGACATACAAAAAACCTGAGTGATTAGCCCCACTATGCCCTATCTTTAACTGTGCTGAAATAATTACCCGTACAGAAAATCTGAGTGAAGAGCCCCTCGATGCCCTACCCTGAAAATTATTACCCGTGATCCTTACTTCAACTAATTTATTATATTTTAATTGTAATATCCCAGGGACACAAGCAAGTATATACTTTCCTTTGCTTTTGAAAATCATTCCTAGTTCGGGAGAAATGCAAGTAACTTATGTTAGCGTAATAAACACCGCTTTAAGACTATTCTAAAAATACCGTCAGGATATACTTGCTTTTGCTTTTAAAATTACCCTTGATTTCTTTGAAAGTTTAAATAGGGGAGCGGGATTGAAAGCGTGAAACCAAATGTGGATGAGAGGGAAAGTATGACAATGGTCATAGAGCCTTTGTTAAAAAACGCGGACATCAAAGTTTCGCCAATAACTATTCAGTTTACTAGTGACTGATGGACTTGCAAACTCGCGACTGAAAGTAGTTCAGACATTTATGCTCCTTGGTTTAACCATAGCCCACTCGATCACGCGCATCACGACGCAAGCTGCTCGCGCTATAGCTAAATTACCGAGATTTGTTTTAAACGTATCTAGTTTTATGTGATCTTCTATTGCTTCGATAACCTTACTTAAATCCATATTATACTTTCAAATACCTTTTAAAACATTACCAGCTACTCTGTCCTGACTACAAACACAAATCGAGGAAGTTCTAGCATACACAATAGCAGACGACGGTAACCGCGTAACCGCGAATTAACATAAGACCTATTTTAAGGGAGTGAACAGGCCCAGCATAGCTACGCCAATAAAACGGTCAACTACGGCGAAACTCTGATGACTCACGACTTTCGGCCATTTTCATACTTTTCCTCTCATCCACTTTTGGTGAAACTCTTATTGTCGACGGGTGAAAGAAATTTTAAAGGGAGTAGGAAAGCTCCCATTTAAATTAAGGCAATACCATAATCCCCTCTCCCGTTTCAAATATATCGAGCAAACGTAAAACACAATTTAAAATGTTTAACCTTACTAGTTTAAACTTACTATTATAATCCTCATCCTTTTCATACACAGGAACGATAAATAACGAAAACTTTTATACTGACAAAGGCGCTGCTCTTTCACGACAACGAGTAGGAGTACGGGTACAGTACAAGTACGAGTACGAGTACAACAACAGGGCAAGTCAAACTAAGAGACTTATCGTAGATGTACATCATACCACGATATGGCTATAAGCCTTCGTTATAGAACAACGTTAGCGCGTTTCAACCGACTCACAGGTTCCCAATATTATTAAACAAATCTTATGACATTTCGGGTTCGATTTTCCGCTATCTTTAAAAATGGCGGCCAGAAAAGTAACAAAAATATTCCGACAGGCTGAGGGGAGGGGGTGCCTTTCAAATAATAAAAAAAAACTCCTTGTGAACATATTGTATAATTAGAACCTACTTTGGTTCGATACGTTCCTTAAATCTTATTTATTTTAACAACTACCCAAGCATAGATTTATGATATATCTGCAACCGCGCTAATATATCAGAATGATTAATATGGTTATTTTAAAATGACTTACCTCTTTAATGAATAAAACCTCTCTGATCCACGTGCTTGGTTTGAAGTTTTGAAAACTATAAAAACCTTGAGACAGTTTGACACGCTTTTGAAGGATACCTACTAAACACATCTGTGTGCGAGCTGCTACATCGTCGGTATCAAATCATAAAAACCTCAACATAAAAAAATTTGCATAAAAATGAAAGTCAGAAAAATTATGCCAAGTCATTTTGGTAGAAATCGGTGTGGGAATATACCGCTTGTTGTCCGTGAAATGATGTTTTGTTCTCAAAAGAGGGGAAAACCATTTTGAAGCCCAAAGTGAATCCTCTATTTAAGAGATAACTCGTTTTTTAAGCTTAATGTCTCTTTTGTTTAAAATTTGAAACGGGTTAAAGACATCATTATTTTTTCATAATGCAATATATATTTTCGCGTCCTAATCGAGGGGCTAGCCACTTACGAAATATGGTGTACAAGCCTTAAGAAATATATTTCAATATTTCGAGAAATATCGTAATATTGAGAAATATCGGAAATATTGGGAAATATCTGAAATAATGAGAAATATCGGAAATATTGGGAAATAATGAGAAATATCGGAAATGTTGGGAAATAATGAGAAATATCGGAAATATTGGGAAATAATGAGAAATATCGGAAATATTAGGAAATAATGAGAAATATCGGAAATATTAAGAAATAATGAAATATTGGAAATACGAAGGAATAATGGAAATATTGGAAATTTAAGGGAAATATAGTGAAAATATTGGAAATTTTAGGAGAAATATCGGGAAATAAAGAAATACAAAATAATAGAAATACTGAGAAATATTAGAAATACGAAGGAATAATGGAAATATTGGAAATTTAAGGGAAATATAGTGAAAATATTGGGAATTTTAGGAGAAATATCGGGAAATAAAGAAATACAAAAATAATTGAAATACTGAGAAATATTAGAAATACGAAGGAATAATCGAAATATTGGAAATTTAAGGGAAATATAGTGAAAATATTGGAAATTTTAGGAGAAATATCGGGAAATAAAGAAACACAAAAATAATAGAAATAAATCGGAAATATTTGGAAATAAGAAATCTGGTGTACATTTTTTGGGGAAGTGAGTAGCCCCTCGGTCCTAATTTTATATAAACGACTGAAAAATAAACATCTAATGAAAATAAGTTTTGTTTAGTCGCACGACTTGTTTTGAGTCATTGAACAATGATATACCATCATTAGCCGAGACATACTGTTTGAACATTTCTGGCTTAACATAACGTTTTTGAAACTATCTCTAAAGCCTTTGTGTGGGCCGACTATTCATTATCTGAAAACATATGAATAATCGATTATGTATACAAAGAAAATGTTGTCGATATTATAGTATTAAAATACAACGTCTTTGAATAACTCTGGATTACGGATAAAGATAAAATGACTTAGATAATGGATAGATTATGCCGAGCTTTTGTTACACGGGCTTTCACAACGAGGGTGTCAGATCGAAATTTTCAATTAGAAACTAAAGTTTAGGTTGTATTTTTATTCAACACGGTCATGTGATTATCAGCAAATCGAGCGACGGGCTATACTTACATCCTTTTCCATTTTCAATGTATATATATATATACAGGGTTGCTACGGAATTTTCAGAACCAAATTCCCTGACTTTTCCAGGTTTTCCCTGAACCTTTTCTTCGATTTTCCCTGACCTTTTTAGGCCGAAAGCGTAAATGTTTACAGCACGTTTTAAGTGATTATTGTTAAATAAACTCTCTACATTAAGTTTTCCAATGTATTTGTTTCCCCAAAATGATAAAGAAACATTTTAACTATAAATAACAGCCTGAGAGACTTTTTAGAGAACATTTACAAAAACAACTCTAAACATTTTTAAGGATTGCTCTAGAGTTTTCTGTGTTAAGAGAGGATGAGGAGCAACTTTAATTACACTTTCAATAAAGACTTATGCCCAGAAATTTCACCCACTAAGATCAAATTCCCTGACTTTTCCCTGACCATTTCGGCCCATTTTTAAATTCCCTGACTTTTCCAGGATTTCCAGGTACTATGGCAACCCTGTAATATATGTTTTTCCCAATAACAAGTCTAAACTATTAGGCACAATTTTTATTTATTTTCTTGTATTTAAAAGTATATATATTATACTTATGATAGAGTAATTTAATAAACATTTTATTTCCGCCAATTTAACAGACGTATAAAGGGAGTTTTACTCCAATAATTTAATTTAATTTTTATTTTATGTCTACATGGTTCCTACTTTCAATAACTTTTTCAAGAAAACTATAGCCAATAATTAGACCATGGTCAAAGTTTGAGTGATGTGCTCCCAAAAATTTTATCCGTGACTGTCCTTCACTTTAGATAAGATTTTCCACTTAAAAAATGTAAATTTATAATGGTAAAACTAAGGAGCGAAAGATTCTATTTCATCTATGTATATTTGACCTTCATTAGGCAGGGTACTGGTTTTTTTTCAATGACCACCGGTAATTTTTTCTTTACTTTTTCGGTTAAACCCTTACCCAGCCCAAATTGTAGTTTTTATATTTTTCTCTAAACGGTTAGCAAAGATCAAAAGAATAGATTTCATTTAATAAAACGGGTTTAAGCTTTTCCAGCTATAGAAATTTCCCTCTATCTATTCATAATATGAAATGATGAAAGAAAAATTTTAAGGACTTAAGTATGCCAACATTTATATAAGATTCTAATGCGTTTCTCGTTGTTTGGGTCCGGATATTTAAAAAGCGGGTTTTTCCTAAGATCACGATTTTTCTTTCATTTTAAACAATGCAATTTGTAAGGTTTAAAAGAAGTATTTTATCAAATAGGGGACGGACTTCCATGAAAGTGAGAATGTTAATTGTCTTCAACTGTATTTGGTAATTATGTTCTTATTGACCTTTATCAAAGTGGCTAAATGGTTACAAATTTCGGAATTTAATAGCATCTCTCTTAAATTCAGCTATTAGGCCCAAAAATGTTAGCCATACAATTTTTGGCCCAAATATCAGCGGCCGCGCGACGACGACTATTTAGGCCCAGACATTAGGCAAAATAAATAGCCTGCATCAAAAATACTGCTTGGGTGTACTAATTAGATCGAAAAATTGGGCATAAAAATACTTTGGTATTTAGGCCCAAATTTTGTGCCCAAATACTAAATAGTGCTCATAAGACAATAGGCTCTTTAGGCCCAAAATTTGGGATTAAATCATTTACACAATTAAACGCCAAAATTTGGACCTAAATATTGCCCCAGGCTATTTAAGCCTATAATTGTTTTCTATAGAGAAATGCCCATTTTTAATATTTAATTGTATAAAACATTAAACCAAAAAGAAATTGAGCAATTACTTTAATTGCGAAAGACCCAGTAAGCCTTCCCTTCTTTAATAAGATGTCGTGTAAACATTTTCTTACAACACTTTATATGCAGCAATTAAAGCTACAAACTGACCTGAAATTTGAATGACCAAAAACTTCCACTTTCTCAATACACCTTTGCTCTGTTTTTTTTATCTCACTCACAAAGACTAAACTTGACAGGAGTAGAAGATTTCACTTTGGCTTGCAGCCTTGCGCTGGCAGGATTTTAACTTTCCATCAGAATTGGTCGTTTATTTAGTGCCATCTATTACAACCGAATTAATTTAAGGTAAACAAACCCGGCGCAAAGATGCGCGATTGAGTATATGTCTTACTTATTTTCCGAAATTTCATTCGATACTTAATAGCGCAATCAAGTGCACGAAGAATTAATTTGCCAAAATTCTTACATAGAACTAGATGACGCCATCGAATTTATTTTCGTAAAAATGTGAAAATGTACCATACTCAGGAGAGTAGTAATCGATTAATTTTCTCAGTTCAAACCGGTACCACGAGAGAGAGAGAGACATTGGTAGGGAACTCAACTCATATGGTGAGTAGAGAGGCATTCGCGATACTCTCAAGGAAAGACTAGATTTAAAACAAATATACTCATGTTCACAGGCTAATTCTGACGTTACGCTTATTATTAATTAAATGTTATATTAATTGCCTCTCCGAGTGACGATCACGTCACGGAGAGGTATTACACTAGACATATGTGTACCTGTGGGGGTGGAGGTGACCGTGTCCGCGATATTGTTCGCAGTTAGAAAACCGGACCGAAGACCGGTCCCAGAAGCAGGGAGGCTTACGCCAGTACTCTATTAAAATGCGGGGAATTACATTAAACTACCATCAATAAGGATTGTAGGGCGATTTTGTGGAGAGTAAAACAGTTTCGGCCGTATTTAGAGAACCTCCCTTTATGGTGATAATTGACGATAAAGCTTTGCAATGGCTCTTTAATCTCATTGACTCCAATTTTAGATTGTTCATATTTTGAAGTAATTATTTTTTATCCCAGCTGTATGACGTTTTAAACGCAGAACTGGCGAGATTTCATTTAGTAAAATAAAACAAACTGGTCCGGAGATTTATACCTTCAATTTTCGCATAATTGAATAAAAATATTGGGGGGGGGGTTAGCAATTACTTTGCATTATGAGCTGCGTTCCAATTGGATTTCGCCTAAGACCTTTCATCTGAAATGTTTAAGCTCACAGATTAAGCTCAATTATAGCTCAGACCTTTAAAATATCGTTAATTATAAAGAAGAATTATGAAAATAGGTTTTCTCTGAAAAACCTCTCTTCCTATCTGACCCAAATTTCGTAATTTTCAGTCAATTTTAAGTCTCTATTTGCTTGTTGCTTTTTTATTTATTAATCACTTTTCCAAGTAAGGCTGAAAATGAGTCTTCTGTGTGAGTCCTCCGGCATCTTATTTAGATCAAGGTGCGATGTGGTGCTCTTTTAAAAATAAAATTATCCACACTCTAGGTTTTATCATTTATAATCTTATATAGTTCTATAATTTGATGAATCCGATTCTATAAAATCCTATAATTTCGTGAAGGGACTCCTATTTTTTCCTATTAAGAAAATCTCTAAAATACTTGGTACCCTGATTTACGGCAACAATGACTCAAATCATTTAGCAATTATTTTAACATGTCCAGAGAGGTTTGATAAGATTGATCAAAATTTCTTCTGCAGAAGATTTTCCATAACCAACACCTATCCGACACCAGTTTTTGGAAAATCATAATAATTCACCATTTCACATCCCACTGTAATTAAAATACAATGTTTCAACCTTGTTCAATGTAGTTTTCGACATTTTTCTCATCTTTGAGGAGAGGCCGCCTAAATCCATATTAATCAAAAATGTCTTGATTAGAATCAAGACTTAAAACGTATCGATAAAACATAGGTTATCACTTGACTGAAGGATCAGATATTAATTTTTATTTTAAATTGAAACTTAAAGGCGTGCTTAAGAAAAACAACGATCCATTACCGTATTCCGTTGAAATAAATTTTTGTAATGGTAATCGATTTCAAAAATTTACTTATCTCGGCTTTTCGACCACATTAGTTACTTTTGAGAGAAAAATAAGCTTTAACACAATAAAAACTGTAATGGCGGTCTGTTTAGCAGCTATGACCAAAAAGTTACAAGCACCATATAACCCTTTCGATACTAGCAAACCTTGAACAAACTAGAGCTTAACCCGCTACTAGTACGACCAGGGAGAAATGAGGTAACATGGAGTGGAAATAATATCATGTACAACCTGCGGCACTGAAACTTTCCCAGTGTATCCTTGTGACGCCTCTACCGATTATTAAGCGCCATTGTATTTCTATACCTCCTACTTTTAAGACAGAGGGACCATCCTTTTCGATTCCGTACAGTAAAACCCTATCAAATACCCTGAGAATGCTGGGAGGACTTCGGTTCCAGGCGTAGCCCACTCGATCATGCTCTAAAGTGAGAGCAGCTTTCGTCCGACAATTTATGGAAGACCCCTATCGCAACTGTAATAATAGCGCCATCTAGTCCACAAATTGGGTGAAAATATTTCCTCTATGAAACTGGATATTTCCCCACAAAAAATCGACATGCACGGGCCTAAATTATTAGAAAAATCACTTTTATATTTCTACTTCTCATTGATGAAACAGAAGAAAACACTAAGAAGTGATTTTTTTTTCATTATAATAGTAATGATCTAAGCTTTGTCTATGAAGGGATTTCCACACTAAGCCTGTGGCTTGTTTACAGGTGGGTCCCTTTACAAAGCATAGGGGGGTGGTGGCTAGCCCCTATGGCACAGCTAACCTACGGCGCCCTATACTAACTATTAACGTTAACCTCTGCAAGTTTTGATGGAAAGGAGAAACCGGGTTAGACCGCGGAGGAAAACTCCTTTTACAAAGCGGGGAGAGAACTTGTAAACTCTACGCAGAAGGATTTGTTCCCAGATTCTCACCCGGTGCCACAGTCCGGGATTGAACCAAGGATCCTCTTGCTGCGAGGCGAAAGCGCTAACCGCTACGCCACCTCACTACGGTGGTCCATGTTCATTAGTCAGTTTTGCAAGGCTTCCTGGCGTATGTTTTAGTTTCTACACGAGGAGATTTTCTGTAGATAGCGAGCACTAGAGGTATCTATGATTTACTCCCATTTAACCCAAACCGTTTCTCCCAATTCCCATATCTCCCAATCCCATTTGACCCAACACTATGTCTTTTCCCCCAATTTCATTTCTCCCAATTCAGCATAAAACATATGTTAATAAGTTTTATTAACAATGATATGTTTTACATATTCAGTTTAGTTTGAATTTCCATTTTAAGATTTCTAGATATTCAAATGGAGTTTTTCTCCCCGCATCCAGTTCCCTTTTTAGTTATTTTATTTTTTCCTCCTGAATCTTGTATTTTCTGTTTGGTGGTCGAACCCCCCATTTCACCCAATATAAAACACCCAATTCCCGTTTACCCAAACATCATTCAACCCAAATCCCAGTTCTCCTATTCCAATTAACCCAATATTGCATACCCAAAAAGAATCAAATAGAGTAGAATTTGATGGTTTTATTTATTTATTTTTTCAATTCATAAGGGATAC
Organism: Phalangium opilio; assembly: GCA_019434445.1. NCBI lineage: Eukaryota > Metazoa > Arthropoda > Arachnida > Opiliones > Phalangiidae > Phalangium > Phalangium opilio. The sequence goes on from JAEQBA010000700.1 coordinate 9,815, forward strand.
ACTTACTTGAAGTGTATAACCGCTCCAAAGAGGAAGAGACGTCCTCCTAACCAAACCTAACCTAACATAGCAGTTATGTTTTGGAAAAGGCGTAACATTGTTAAATGATTTATAAAATATTACTAACCTAACTTAACCAAACCAAACCTAACCTAACATAACATAACAGTAATGTTTTGGAAAAGGCATATTATTTGAGAAGTCAATGTAGCTAAACATCTTTATTTTGGAAAAGGCGTACCATAGTTAAATGATCTATAAAATATTACTAACCTAGCCAACCCAAACCTAACCTAACATAACAGTAATGTTTTGGAAAAGGCATATTATTTGAGAAGTCACTGAAGTTAAATATTAATATTTTGGAAAAGGCGTACCATAGTTAAATGATTTATAAAACACGAACTTCCTCGTGGATCTAGCAGAAAAATATAATACATTTAGAATAACACTTCACAATAATTGGTAGGAAAATTATTTAACCTAACCTAACCTAACCTATTCGCATTAAAAACAATCAAAGTCGTTTTGAAAGCAATCCTTTGCAGCATAAAATATTAGACGAAACCATTCGATTGGGAGAAATGAGAATTGAATAGTTTGGGATAAAAATTCCGATTGGGAAATATAAGATTGGGAGAACTGGGAATCGGAAAGTTTGGGATAAAAATGTATTTTGGGAAACACAGAATTGGGAGAAATGGGACCATACCGTATCTATCGCTTTAAAAGTAGACATATTTTACATTCCAGACCACGGATAAGCTCAAGTCCCCTTCATTTAGAGCAAAGAAGAAAAAAACTCTACAAGAATGCGTGACTCAAATAACATGTTGATTAGAAATTAATTTACCTCATAGGTTTGATGTAATTTTTTTAAAGTGAGTAATCTTGGAAGTCTAAAATATCGGCAAAACAGTGAAATTGCCCAAATGGCAAACTTCAAGAATAAAGTGAGACAAACTAGTGCAATATTTACAATTTGTTAATGATGTCAAAAGAGAAAGATATTGAATTTTTTTCATAAGTCCTTGCATATGATAAAGCCACAGTTATTTTAAGTTTACACTTGAAATTTACAAATAGTAAAGATGCCATTCCTAGAAAACATTATCGTGTTAGAAAGAAAGAGTATTGCGTTTCATTGAAACAAACACGCCTCGAATGTTTCGATGATTTCTGTCGAAAACTCCTCAAGAACTCATACAAACAAAGCAGAATCGAAATTGATATCAGAAAAATTACTGCCATAAACGGTATATAAATGTCATTAAATGATAAACTCAGTTTCTCTTCACTGGGTTGTTTCCAAATATTTTTATCATACACATGAAATCGACAGTCCAATAATACGTAGCGAAAGGCTTGCGATTCAAATGTATTCATAATCCTGAAAATTTTTAAAACATATTTACCCTCGACGACGGAGCTAGATGCAGACTGCGTTTTTTGCCCTTAATAGCGAACAATTTTTTGATTTCATCTGCTTCTTTTGATCTTCTCATTTACAATTATAATTCTCCCAATAAATTAAATATCACAACTGTGCTAAAAACAGATATTGGCAGAGACTAGTGAAAGACTTTTATGTTTAATTTTGGTCGAATATAGCTATGGTGACGTCAATACTGTCCCTCTAATGATACCTTAAATGTAATTGAAAAATTGCGTCGAAAAGCAACATTTTTCTCTTAAGGAGCTGAGCTAACAACGCTTTGTTTTGTCTAGATGGCGCTAGCTTTTTCCGGGACTTTCCTCAATATTTTTGTTAGCTAGAAGGACCAGAGCTAGAAGGGAGGGTTTTTTTATCTGCTTACAAAGTCTGTCTGCAGTTGCCCGCCTTTTCGCAGGGTACGCGCACCGCGGTACAACGTAAACAAACGTCACGGTTTTGGGAAGGGTACAAAACGTGTGTTTTTCCATTTTAATTCCATTGAATCACTTTCACATTTGCCATAAGCGCTAATCTTAATTTTTCATATTTTTAATTACTTTATTAAACTCTACCTTTAATTAATGCAAAAAAAATTAACATTAGTCCCAAGGCTTAGCGAAATGAGACCAAGCGGCCATTTTACTTGTTTACATTGTACCGTCGTCTGCTAGCTTTTTTTTCTTTATTATTTTGGGACATTTAGCAAGAAAACTTTAACATGGGATTGGGATCAGACTTGTAAATAGTGATAATTTCATCGGGAGCCCTGCGAGCTCCCAACCCCCCCCCCCCAAAGCAGAATTTTCTTGGGTACCCGGGGCTTCCTAGTGAACGAAGGTAAATAAACAAAATGTGAGGGAGGGCGCAGTTTTGAGGGGTAATATTCGTCATTACATTTTTTCCCCTTTTTTGAGAGCTGTTTTGAGTTGTCGTTATGGGTGAGAGTTCTCAACTTCTCATCACCCCGAATTTTTCAGGGTACCCGGGTGGTACCCGAACCCCCCTAAAAATATTTTTTCAGGGTGTCCTGTCAATTTTCTTGGGTGTCACAGGCTCCCTGGTACCCCCTATTTACAAGTTTGATTTGGGATCCACCATTTAGATTCTGGTCCATTATACTGTATAGAAGGTCCATGCTCCATTTAGGGGATGAAAAGGGGCAATTAACCTTAAAGTGTTAGTGCCACCTTTTTTGAAAAATGGCTAATTTTCGTTTTAAAACATCAATTGGGTTATAATAACAGTAGATCCAAAGTAAAAAGTCTTATAGAAATTTATTCATTTAGTAATATGAAAAAGAAAATTGATACTTCACATACCTCGTTAAGACGGAATAAATTATAAATATACCCCTGGTGACGTCATAAGAGGTTGACCAGCGCGAGACAGAGACAGATTTCATTACGACAGCTAAGCCTAGTTTTCAAACATCGCGCGCGCGTCAAATTCGATCACTTTGAAAGCACCACCTATCAATAAAAAATAGGACTTGCGGAGTCGCGCTTGCCGCGTGCTCACGCGCGCTCGAATCGTGACGTCACCAGGGGTATATGGAGTACCGCGAAATTTAACTGTCAAAATAGTTTGAAAAAATTCTGCGAGTAGGTTCCGAAAGCCAGGGTTTTAATAATATTTGAAAAATTATAATGCATTTTATAAATAGATATTCTGAATCAGAAAGATTTGATCTTTCAGATGGGAATAAAACCTTATAGTTTTAAAAATAGCGATTTTTGGTGACTCTAACACTTTAACATTGGTTGTTTTGTAGATTAGTATGGGGCTCTGTGGGCTGCAATCCGTCCATTAGTATTGTTCGTCCATGTCTAGACATTACCAGACGAAACACTTTCAGAAAGATTTCATCTCAACTCCCTACATAATAAACAAATGTCACCACCAATAAAAAAATTGAAATAAAAAGCTTCGTAATTTTTGTCGTTCTTATTTCCAATTTTATATTTATGCCTTTCGTGAATTCAAAAGTGGTTAGGCCTATACAACTCACCTCTGATTAATTAATTCATAGTTTTGCATTGATACGTTACGGTGCACGAAATACGATAAGTTTATCGAAAGAAACCTTTTCTTGGATATGTAAAGCGTTATGTCTCCGCTCGCAAACTCTTTCAAAGGGATGCACGAAGCCATTTCTTGAATAATTTCATTAGTGACTAAAAATATTTCACCCTTTGACACTGTTTTGTACAAATCCTCGTCTAAAATATCCATAAAATTTTCCATATAACACACATCCTCGTTTGATTCGATGAATTTTAAAAGTTTTTCATATTTGGCGTTTCGTCTTGCCTGTGAAAAATATATATACTGACATATAATAATAATAATAATAATAATAATCTAGGCTTTGTCTAAGAAGGGATGTCCACACTAAGCCTGTGGCTTGTTTACAGGTGGGTCCCTTTACAATGCATAGGGGGGTGGTGGCTAGCCCCTATGCCACAGCTAACCTACAGCGCCCTATACTAACTATTACCGTTAACCTCAGCAAGTTTTGATGGAAAGGAGAAACCGGGTTAGACCGCGGAGGAAAACTCCTTTTAACAAGCGGGGAGAGAACTTGCAAACTCTACGCAGAAGGATTTGTTCCCAGATTTTCACCCGGTGCCACAGTCCGGGATCGAACCCGGGATCCTCTTGCTGCGAGGCGAAAGCGCTAACCGCTACGCCACCCCACTTATATCACTCTCAGCCACTATTCCTAACTACCCTAGCACTAAAGAGGCTATCTGCCTTAACTTGTATATTTGGGTATTTGAATACGTTAAAATATCGGTAATAAACGCTCGCGAGTGTAGATATTTTTTACTGCTAGAGAAGCCACATTCTATACGAAGTATATATATCATGAGGCGATTCTAGTTTGAGCTGGCCTGGAGAAGAAGAGGTCGTTCGCTTTTTAGCCACATCGTATGATGAACATCTACGATGTAGGTCTTAGTTTGACCTGGCCTGTCGGCGGTGGTGGCGTCGTGAAAGAAAACTGCCTTGGGATTATAGCAGTATGTTTAAGAATTGGATTAATTTGTACTAGTAAAGCTAAACATTGAGAATTGTGTTTTACGTTTGCTCGATATATTTAAAGCGAGAGAGAGGATTTAGGTATTGCCTTAATTTAAATGGACTGTTTAATACTCCCTTTATCACCTGTCGACAATAAGGGTTTCACGCTTTTTATCCCGCTCCCATATTGCAAAATTCAAAGAAATCGAGGGGAATTTTTAAGAAGCAAAAGGAAGTATATACCAACGTTATATTTAGAATGGTCTTAAGGCGTTTATTATTGCAAGTAACGTCTATTTTTCCAAAAATCGAGAAGAGTTTTAAAAGAAGGTACTAGCTTGGGGCCTCAGATATTACAATTATAACGTAAGTAAAGGATTAAGGGTTTTAATTTTTTTTAGGGCATCGAGGGGCTATTCACTCTGATCTTCAGTACTTATTTTAATGGCGGTTTTCTGGTAAATCGTTTTACCACTGTTAAAGGATGCGCATCGTGGGGGTACTCACTCACGTTTTCCGTTCGTGTCACACTATTATATTTATGACAGAAGTAAAAAAATGTAAGTAATAATTTTACAACAGAAAAAGGTAGCGCATCGAGGGGCTATTCACTCAAATTTTTTCTGTGCGCCTCCTAAGTACGGTACGATGTGGCTACTATTACAAGCCCTTGGGTCGCCTTGTTTAAGGGAGAATGAAAAAGGAGACGATGTGTTTTGGTTATATATTTTTTGGGAGAGCACTGTGATTTATCTTTAACAGTACAAAGCGGATGCATGTACCATGGTCATATGAATAAAAAAGCAAAAGTATCTGTATGTCGTTTATGAACCCTCAAAATCTGTCATATTGCCTTATATCAAATTGAAAATGTCATGGTATTTTAAAAATTTCTCATAATTTTGTCCATTACATGTATATGAAAGAATTTTGTGAAAAAACAAATCTAAGTTACTTGCCTAGTGTAAATTCTGAAATTTTTATTGTATAGAAAAAGTGCGGGTTCCTACAAAAGACTAATAGATACTTTTGTATGTTAACTAATATATCCACGGTACATCCGTTTCAAGCGCAATTGTTACCTTCTCTGTGATATGTTTATCTTCGGTTGATCCTTTAATCAATTTCGGTCTTATATCAGGTATTTGCAAGAGCATGTCAGTTACCTTATCTACTTTCATGTACTCGATAGAACACGCTTTTGCATTAAAATAACTCAGAATGTTGTATAAAAATAACGTCAAAGACGTTAGCCAAAAGAAAAACAGAAATTTGGAAGAAATATACGGCTTAATCTCAACAAACAAAGCTGAAAAATAAGAAATATTTCGTATATTTAGAAATGTCATAACATAATTAACAATTCTGGTTCAAATAAATTATGATTGCTGGTTCTATTTAGTCAATTCCATAACTATGCTGCGGTTCAAAACTAACGAAAACCAAAGTAATAGGTTGTTTGTATATAATCCAATATTCAAAGGAGTGGGCTCGCATACCTTGTGAGAAACGAGGGTTCGAGCATTAGAAGTTCACTTACGTTTTTGTATGATCGTCAAATTAAAAGCTAGAATTTCACCAATATATCTGGGAATTTTTCTCCACGATAGTTTACTGTTTTCTGATGAAGTTCTTTCGAGGATTGAGCTGATTAAATTTTTAGTCAACCAAACTAGAACTGACCATATTGATATTTGCAACAAAATCTGTAAATTTCATCAAATGAAAATAGTTTCCGCATAAGGTAGGGTATAATAGAATGTTATTAAACACCAACAGGCGGATTAAGCATGGCAAAGTTTCCCCAAGTTGTCCTCAGGGCCATTTTTGGAGAGCCGGATAAAATGAGTCCAGTTCCCGATTCAACAACACCAGTGTATATGTACCGCTTCCAGAATTTTAATTCTGTTGTATCAGTTGGGATTATGAATAATTCTGTACCCTTTAAAATAGGGAGACTTTAGGCAGTGTAGTCATGAATTAATTTTGAGAGACTTATTCTTAACCCATACTCGCACACTTCGTGACACTTATTTATTACTTTAACTGACATTCCTGTAAGCTACATAATTATCGTATAAACTAGTCATTAGAGCTCGACATTATCTATCAATCCACCTTATTTTATCTTTATCCATACCCGAAAATTATCCACAAAACTTACATGTTAAATCTTAATCCACAAATTTGTTTAAATAATCGGTTATCCACCAATTTTTGGATAATTGATCGAAAATGCCGAGCTCTACTAGTCATATCTACTAATCAAAAATTAACAAAAATTTTAAATTACAAAGTGGCGAGGATGTTACTAGAAGATGACCACATATTCTTAAAAACTTAACTGTATTCTTAAAGTACAATATTTATCAAGCTATTTAATTTTTTAAGTTTGTATATCCAACCACAGATCCATGTAATTTTAGAAGCCGGAATAGAGAACGGTTAGCCTTTACTTCAGCCCGACTCATAGCTCAGTATAGAGCCCCTCCCTTCAGCACTTAACGAAAGTTTTAAATTATCTTATTGGCTCACTTAAACTACGTTTTGATGACGTTGCTGACGGGGACGGCGAAAAATACGTAGTTCCTTTATACCTCTGTTGCTATGACCCGCTTCTTCTTTCATACCCCACGTCCCGGGGAAGGGATCCGGGACTTTGATGCGCGCCCAGATTACTCTGTTCTACATTCCTGCTTCTAAATTACATGTATTCGTGATCCAACTTGACGAGTGTCTTGTGAATTATATGGGTAGGGGGTTTACTCTCCAACGGCCTTACGGCACTAAACAAAACGAAGTTATTAATCAAGAAGAAGCTAACCCGTACCTTAGGTATAGATGTCGCGCTATCGTTGACACCAAAAGTGGATGAGAGGAAAAGTATGAAAATGGCCAAAAGTCGCGAGTCATCAGAGTTTCGCCGTAGTTGACCGTTTTATTAGCGTAGCTATACTGGGCCTGTTCACTCCCTTAAAATAGGTCTTGTGTTAATTCGCGGTTACGAGGTTACCGTCGTCTGCTATTGTGTATGCTAGAACTTCTTCGATTTGTGTTTGTAGTCAGGACAGAGTAGCTGGTAATGTTTTGAAAGGTAATTGAAGGTATAATATGGATTTAAGTAAGGTTATCGAAGCAATAGAAGAGCACATAAAACTAGATACGTTTAAAACAAATCTCGGTAATTTAGCTAGAGCGCGAGCAGCTTGCGTCGTGATGCACGTGATCGAGTGGGCTATGGTTAAACAAAGGAGCATAAATGTCTGAACTACTTTCAGTCGCGAGTTTGCAAGTCCATCAGCAGTGCCGTCTTATCCATTGGGCCCGTTGGGCACTGGCCCAGGGGCCCCTTAAGAACAGGGCCCCCATAGTTGTCAAATAATACTGAATTTACATTTCTTGTCACAAGAAAACCACTGGAAAATATAAACTACTTTCCATTTGTCATTCAGTCTTTTCAATGAAAAATTTGGCCTTCGAACTTGAAAAATGTAAAATTAGAAGTCTGAGACCTATAAGATAGTCACCCATTGCCTAGGTTTTTACATTATCTCCCCTCCCCATGGCCTCACTTCACAACCGCACATCGGTTTAGTTTGAAACCAACACACTAAATCAGACTCAGTCTATACTGTCATTTTGCCCATGCGCAGAGAGAAAACCTGGAATTTTCCTCCTCATTCTCGCTGTTAGGTGGCACGTGGGGTACAAGTCTATTTCTTTCCCTGCTGAAAGTAGACCACTCTGTTTAAAATAAAATTCCTGTTATGAATAAAATTATGGCTGAGATGTTAGACAAACTATAAATAGAGATTATTAGTGATCAAATCAAAAATGAAACGTAATACTTTGAGCGGTGCCCAGAAGATAAAACGAGCTGCGCAGGAGAAAGAGAAAGCTATCAAACTTCGCAAGGTAACATCATGGTTCCATCAAAATGCTATGAGAAGTGCTGAGCCTGGTAAAATTACTCCTTCAACAATATCACCGAAGCCTTCAACGACTACCACAGTTCCAACCGACATTGCAGTGGAGTCATCACTTGTTCCTACAAGTGATCCAGATGAGGATATTCCACCAGTGGAAGTGCCTAAATGTGAAACGAAAACATCTTCCTTCCAGGAAACAGATGTAGGGCTATGGGTCATCGGCAATCCTAACACAGTTGAATGCTGGATTCGAAATGGGCCGACATCTTGTCAGAACCATGAAAGCGACATTTCCAAGACATGCCGAGTGTATAAAGAGGATGGAGAAAGCATTAGAATTCCAAGACAAGAGATTTGTCAAAAATGTGTTCAAACGTGAATTACGTAATGGCGATCAAAAAAAAGGATCGACTTCGATCCAATTGTAAAGGAATTTTCAAGGAAGAAAGTGCGCAAATGTTTCTGACTTTGCGTTGACTTTTAAATTTGTAGACTTTCGTTTAAAGAAAATAATAACTATTTTTATTTCTCGATTAATTTGTTTTGTATAGGGGATTAGGGGCCCAATATACTGCACTGCCCAGGGGCCCATATAGCACTTAAGACGGCCCTGTCCGTCAGTCACTAGTAAACTAAGTAGTTATTGGCGAAACTTTGATGTCCGCGTTTTTTAACACAGGCTCTATGGCACTTGTCATACTTTCCCTCTTATCCACATTTGTTGACACCCAATTAATCTCTCACTTTATTCCCCAGCACCTTGATTTGGCGGATTACCGGCTTTCTTATATTATTGTGTTTTCTTCTAATAGCATAATGTTTACGCGCAATTATTGTCTCAATTATTTTTTGCCTGATAAATGACGCTCTTTATGACTAATCTTAGAAAATATCAGCTAGCTGACAGGCCCGCGTGAGGTTGTCTCAGTATTTATGGCCAGGAATAATAGTTTAGTTTAAAAGGTTTTCCTCTTTGGCGAATTGCGTGTAAAATCATAAATAATATATCCATACTTAATGCTTTTTAAAAATACAACTAACGAAGAAAGTCCAACGAAAGCCACTGTTTACACGTTTTAAAGCAATTACTATAAGTTAAAACTTTCAGATAATAGGTTATTTTCAATAGGCGCGGGTAAAATAGAGTCTGGGGTTTGATCACCCTGTTTTAGAAAGGTCCTGATAGAGCTCGGCATTTTCGATAAATTATCCAATTTATTTTATCTTTATCCATACCCGAAAATTATCCATAGAACTTACATGTTAAATCGTATTATAATCCACAAATTTGTTTATAAATAATCGGTTATCCACCAATTTGTGGATAATTGATCGAAAATGCCGAGCTCTAAAAGTAGAAAAATCCAGGATTTGGTTCTAGAGACATTAAAGGGAGACTCTCAGCTGAAAATCTTAGTGCCATGTTTTATTTCTTCCTGGTTCGTTTCAATTAAATATGAAGCCTCAAATTTTTTTCTGATTTTTCAAACAATTTTTTCAATGAAAATAAAATTTTTTAAAATTTGTTAGGCTTAGCAATGGGTCTCGATTTTAGTGCACTTACCTACCGGCCAATAAAAACCTCTTTAGGGATAGAGCCAAATCAGCCAATCCCGTGAGGGTTAGAAAATATTAAAGGGATAGAATCAATGTTTTCCGACTAGTACAAGATGAGGGCAGTTTTAGGTAAAAAAATGTGCCTAAAATTATGTGTGCCAAAAAAAATTGAATTAAAACGTTTAAAATTAAGAAAAGTACGTTAGATATTTTGAAATTCAAACTAACCGCGAAATACCGCCCAACTTGTTTTTCACACTATGACGTTGCAAATGTCTCTTGATTCATTGGTTGTTTGGAAATAGGAGAATGAAGGGAGCTCTAGACCACTGTATAGTAGCTTTTCTCTTTCACTATCACTGGGGAAGCGGCGCATATTTGAGAAGTCCTTTGTAAACATAATTCTGATTTTTCATGTTTATGTTTCCTTTGTTCTCTTACCTCTCGGTTACGTTGTAGAGTTAGGATGGTAGAGATTTGTCAAAATTGTCACAGGTAATGTCCAAAACACCACATTTTTGCGCTATTTTGGCAAAGGCTTAACTTCCATGTATAATAATGGTATGGCCATATTTTAGCCTAATGGCCCTAATCTAAGCTTTAACATATTTTTAATTGTAATTAAGCTTAGTAAAACCACTGCCAACTCTAATACTAGGCCTTGAAATGTACGACAGAAGCATTTTTTATGTGACATTTTGAATTTGCGCTAAGTAACCGTTAGATGGCTCTTTTCTGAGGCGAATTTTCGCGATGACGAAATTAAATTCGTACTGCGCAGTCTCGCATGACGTCACGTCTTTCGCTTATGGCGGACCAGGGTGGGAAATAAGGATTTTTTTAAACTACTAAATAACCTGGCCCATGACCATTGACCAGGGCACATCGTCTGCTAAACTAGAGAAGTGGGTAATTAAAATATCGGAGTTTATAATGTCTGTGACCGAATTCATCTGCCAAAGAAATCTCCTCCTACCTCTCCTAAGCTCGCTCATTGGTCAATCCAAATCAAACTTAAGGCATTTCATTGGCAGTGGCAGTTTTTGGGAAAAACTTAAGGGCTGTGATAGGTTGAAATTTCCATGCAGACGCCATTGACACGTGTCAAAACGTACACCAAATTTAAACTAGTATTTTTCGAACTCGGAAACCGTTCAGCATCATGAACCGGTTTATTGACCGGTTTTTTGCTTTCTTTTTCGAGACGAACTTAGCAGATTACACTTCGTCGTTGCTAACAATTTCCCATAGTTTTGAATTTGCCGCCAGTTTAAAACCTCAGAAAAGCGACATCTAGCGCCATTTGTGAAATCCTAACTGCCACCCCCTTTTTATTCCTATCGCAAGGCCTAGTATTAGAGAAGGCAGTGGTAAAACTATTACTTTGAACACCAAAATTACAGTGAAACTATTTACCTTCCTTTATAACTTTCAAAGCATCCGTATCGAAAAGAGATATATTAATTTGGCGAAAATGCAGAATAGTATGAAAACTACTTTTATGAGTAAATCTACTGTACCTCCGAGCGAGAGGAAAGTCGCGGGAGTAATTTAGTTTTTTCGCTCGTGTTTTTGCAAACGACTGTAGAGGGGGCAGTGATCGGAGCGGCGCCGAAAACTAATACTTTAAAAAATTAATTAAAAATAGTTAAGTTATTAAAACGTAATTTTAGGTTCTATCTGATTTAAAAAAATGAAAGCTTTTCATTAGTAGTCAAAATATTGATTCTATCCCTTTAAGTGGTATGTTGTCTGCTTCAAACAGGAAAAGCAGGTCGGGAAATAAGTACTTTTTCAGAGTGGGCTCGTTACCAGTGACCAGGCTTGGAAATAAGGTTTATTTCTGAACTAGTCCTCCGGACCAGTGACCCCTGATGTTTTAAATATGAAACTGGTCCCGGGACCAATGACCCTTCCCCTATTTATTTTTCTACTGGTCCCAGGACTTGTGGTCGTTCTCTCTTCTAAAAAAATCTGTCTCAGCTTAGGGTTGTATAAACAACTGGACTCATGGAGTCGAAATTTATGTTAAAATGAAAATAATTAAAGAGGTCCCCATATCAATTTTTAATAAAAGTAGGAATTAATAAACTAGTCATTGGGACCAGTGACCCTCACGTTTTGAATAAAAAAAGTGGTCCTAGCTATTAATAAACTGGTTTTTGACCTGTAAACCTGTCTTATTTCCTAGCCTGCCAGTGACTCCGCGGGGCCCGTCGTCTGCTAAAGTTTGAGGAGGATAGTAATTGTGTTGCAGCTTGACTCTGCTGAGGTGTAAAAGATGGGTATTTAATTTTTTCCATCTCGAAGATCACAAAAAATAATAGTAACAATAATCTAAGAACACAGATCTTCCCATTCCAAAGGCTAATAACTAGACACTCAAGATATACATTAAAATACGACCCGCCACATTTTAATATAATAAGATTACGAGAGTAATTTGAGTTTAAGTGAAACGTATAAAAGCATAAACCTGCTAATTACTAAAGTTTCTAATCCGCTTATCGTTAAACGATCGAAAACGCGTCTTTCTTTAGAGTGCTAAAAAGTAGAATACATATTTCTGAACATAATGCAGACGACGCAAATGAGACTCGCCCGAGAAAACCTTTGGGGTTGACTCTTATAAATCGCGGGAGCTGATTGGCCGGTAGGTCGCTTTATCAAAATGTTTTGGATACAAAACTTCAAATATTGTTTAATACTATAAATAGCGCTTCAAAAATCAGAAAAAATTCAAGGCGGCATATTTTAACATAAGGAATCAGAATAAAAATACTTAATTTTTGCCAATAGTGTCCCTTTAAACAAAAGGACTCTGGTGGACGGGGTAACTTTGGAACTAGAGTTCGGCATTTTCTATCCATTATCCACGAATTGGAGGATAACCGATTATTTTTAAACATATTTGTGGATTATAATACGATTTAACACGTAAGTTCTGTGGATATTTTTGAGTATGGATAAAGATAAAATAACGTGGATAATGGATAGATAATGCCGAGCTCTATTTGGAACACTATACCTAACGTCTTTGAATACACATAACGGATGTTCCGTATGACCCCTATATCAAGCAGCGTCCCCCACACGGAAAAGTGTCTATTTAGGTAAAGTAAATTAATTACATCAACTTTAACTTGTAGCGGATGCGCTACTGAGCCTTCATAATCATACATAGCTAAGCTTACATCCGGCTCCCTTTGCTCTCTAATCTTAAGTTTTTTTGATATTAAGACTTTTTTAACCTTATAATAGATTAGTTGAACATGAGTGGGATAGGTGGCGTCTCATATTGCACCTTTGGTGAGCGCCCCTATATTGAGCCCGGCCTATTGCTAGGGCTATATAAAGTCAGGTCAGCTGTGTATTAGAGTGAGTGTACAGTTTCATCTTAGTGCAGTCTGTTAAGCAGTCTGTTTCATTAGTCATCATGATAGTATCCCGATAGAGTGGCAGTTTATCGTGGATTATTGTTGGTGTTAGTATAGAGTTAGTTAGCTAGTGCGGTAGGCCCTAGGCCGTATTCACCATCTAAGCTAAGACCTGTTTAGATGTAGGGTAGATTGACCTTCTACGAGGCAATCCAGTGATCCTTTATGACTAGTTTCCGCGCGTTAACTCTCTCTGTTCGTGCCATCACTTCAGTAGACCTACTTTGGAACACAATTGGCTCTACTTCAACCCTAGTAAATGCTGCTTTTATTAGCTACCTCAGAAAGGCACACCCCTAGTCTGGCGCTCTCACTACCCATCCTATCACTCTCATTGTAATTAGCATTATCATTTATTTTGTTATTTATTTTTGTAATTATATTATGTAACCCTACTAACCTTAATAAAGAGTTCAACCATATTTTTATTGGTTTTGAGCTCATTGTTTCACTCTGTAACCTAGCTTTTACAGCAAATCGGTTACAAACTTACTTCGCTTAAATCTTCATTTCCATCATATTCCGTCATTGTTTCGACTTCAATTTCGTCAAACGTTGTGCTTAATGAATGTGAATTTAAGTCTATTGAAATTATCTTGATAAGTAATAACAAGAGAGTACCTTAAATTTAGGGATTTTCCTACAAATTTGGCAGTCCCTTTGAAAACCGTTCCAATATTTTGTGACATTGAAGCCTTAAGACCAAATTAAAAACAATTTAAGAAAATTAAAATCTTCTTTAGCATAATATGTATGAACTTCAGGTTACTTACGCCAATAACTCCAATTTTCATTGACATATTTGACTTAATCAACTTACAACCTTAGAATGCTAACTGCTTATAGACGGTCAATCGAAAGAGAATTCCACAGAAACGTTGGATAAAAATCAGCGAGTTTTATTGAATTGACAGAGACACGCAAAAAGGTTAAAAACAGTCCTTATATTCGCAAGTTCAGGCTAAAATAATCAATAACTCCGGCACGAAAATTAAGTGTATCCTGAGTTTCGCGGTAAAACTATAACGTAAACATTGTCGTTGAATATTGTTCAGTATATTGCTACACAATATAATGTAGGAAAAAAATTACATGGCAATTTTCACACGTGAACTATATTTAAACCTCGTATTTTCCTATAGTTTCTTTTGCTTTTGATGCCTATAAATGAACCATACTTGTGTTCAGGCGAAATTAATAATATACAATAGACGAAGTAGCTGGAAAACCACAGAAAATACTTATAACGAAATGCACTAGAACATACTAGCTAAGCGACCAGGTATTGACCGGTTGTTTTAGTTTTAGTATATATAATTTTGAAATTTTATAATTTAAAATATAAAAAAGTGGGGTACTTTTCATCACGACAACAGAAGATAATCTTAATACCCACGAAAAAGAAAACTTACTATGCCAACTATTACTGAAACGGTTCTTTTGAAGGTAGAAGTAAATAGTTAAAAATATAAGCAAAATTTACGTAACGTAATACCATTTGGGGTACTGTATTCTGCTGGTCTTTAACTCCTTGTTAACATTTCGGGGTTCTAATGAGTCAACGACAGTACTACACTGTAAAAAAACCGTACTGTCTAGTACCTTTTATGGAATTTTTCTATGCATCCCCAGACATACCTTTAAAGCTACTGCACCTTTGTGTAAAACTACTCCAGAAACCATTAAATTATCCTATAATGATATAGAAGAGTGAGATATTTACAGTGTGGTATGGTTATTCCAGCAAGTGAGTACATATTTACGTTGAGTGACATAATATGGTGACAGTTAATGTGTTTATAACATATTTTAGGAAAACTGAGCAAGAGTAAGCGAGGAATAAACTCCTCCAATATTTAAGCAGTATTGTAACAAGGTTCACTGCATGGGTTTTTTCTAAAAGTAGTAATTCTTTTCGTGGTTTAACCTCTTTGAATGAAATTGGGTATAAAATTTATGGCATAGTACCAAGAATTAACGTTTGATTCGCCACCATAGAGTACTATTTTGAACAAACCTTTTACCCCTCAAAACCTCTTCTCTGATTGGGTGGTTCGTGATAGGACAGTCATTTGATTCTAATTTTATATGGCTTTTACAAAAGCTGGAAACTGTGAACGAAGAATACTTTTTGTTATCGTCTCTGATATTTTAATTAACTCGTAAAGTGCTTTTATAAATGTCTTCTCCATGTTGTGTTATACGTGTTTTCGTCATCCCGTATGGCTTCTTCACAAAATATTTTTATTACGAACGTACATGCCTTCAAAGATTTCTAGATGACGTTTTGGGATAATGCGTTTATTCCTCTTAACGCACAATTTGTGGCCAGCATTAATTATCAGTTCAAAAATTAAAACGGCAGTTGAGATGCTCAGACCCATAGCAATGAGCAGAATATAAGGAATAACCCGATTTTGGGATTCTCTTTCTGCTAGTAGAAAATCGGTTTTCTTCTCGGTAATGCATTGGTCTTCCAGCATCCAATAAGCCTTGTTAATCGTATCGTCAATTATGCCGGTTTCGGAAAAAGACCGTATCCTGCAAATATAGAGTTTAAGTGCGCGTTAGTTTAGTCACAAATTATGCAGTGTTTTCATAGTGCTGTACACCACTGATTGGTGCGATGAAGATTAGCCAGATAAAACAGTCCTTAATTAAACTGTGATTTTTGAGAAAAAACGAGCTATACTATATTTATGAAACTAGTCAGTAACCCGTACTGACTTCCGATGAACAACATGGAGGTGATCTGTTCCACATCGTACTTAGAACCCGAGGTCCATCACTCTTTCAATCCAACCAGTAAATAATAAATTTTATGTTAGGCCTGACTTCTCTTGCCGAAATTGAAATAGAAAAAAGGCCGCAAGTATGCATTTTTTCTGTTATGCAGCTTACATTTGATTTATGGTTTCCAACGTATTCCTGTCAATTGTAAGTTTGTTGGTCCAAATAGCGTTTTTAGTCAGGTCCACCTCTTGGCTTCGATAGAAAATGGGCAAACTTCGTGAATGACGTTGGCAGAATCGTTTTAGAGGTTCCAAATTGTCATGCCAGTTAAGATGGACTACCCATCCTTTCATAACTACAAACAACATGGGGCTGATAAAAGCATGCCGATGTAAAATTGCCTGTCCATGTTCATACTCAAAATCCTGTCGAGTACAAAAACTTTACCACCTATATTTTCAGTCGCTTTTCCTCAGTGTTACCATACCATTAGCAACTTAACAAGAGATCCCGCTTCTCCATCAGTGCTAATTAGAAGATTTTTGTAAAGTAATATATCACTGATATTGTCAATGAAGTCGCATGTGCCACCGATAAGATTTGCGAAGATTATGGATGTTAAAATATTCTGCAGCACCACAAGCGAATACCTCCAAACCTGTTGTAACGTGTTTATATGAAAGCCTAGACTTTTCGAAGTAGCAGCTGTTGGGAAACCAATTAGTTAAGCTAATTACGGGATAGACTAATCTGCTGAATGTCTGAACGTCTGAACGTCTGAATTGCTGAAAATAGTAGAATTCCTACTATAAAATTCTCCCATCCTACCAAACCGTAAACTGTCTGAACCTTTCTGACTATTTTGCTGAAATGCCGAATTCTGAACAGTGAACATTGAAAATAAAGTAAGAGATCGTCTGAACCTTTTTGACTATTTTGCTGAAATGCTGAATTCTGAACTGCGAACTTTGAAATTAATGTAAGATAGAGACCGTCTGAACGTTTTTGACTATTTTGCTGAAATGCTGAATTCTGAACCGTGAATTTTGAAAATGAAGTAGAATGGAGACCGTCTGAACTTTTTTGACTATTTTGCTGAAATTCCGAATTCTGATCCGTGAATTTTGAAAATGAAGTAGAATGGAGACCGTCTGAACTTTTTTGACTATTTTGCTGAAATGCCGAATTCTGAACCGTGAACTTTGAAATTAATGTAAGATAGAGACCGTCTGAAATTTTTTGACTATTTTGCTGAAATGCTGAATTCTGAACCGTGAATTTTGAAAATGAAGTAGAATGGAGACCGTCTGAACTTTTTTGACTATTTTGCTGAAATGCCGAATTCTGAACCGTGAACTTTGAAATTAATGTAAGATAGAGACCGTCTGAACTTTTTTGACTATTTTGCTAAAATGCTGAATTCTGAACCGTGAATTTTGAAATTAATGTAAGATAGAGACCGTCTGAACTTTTTTGACTATTTTGCTGAAATGCTGAATTCTGAACCGTGAATTTTGAAAATGAAGTAGAATGGAGACCGTCTTAAATTTTTTGACTATTTTGCTAAAATGCCGAATTCTGAACCGTGAATTTTTAAATTAATGTAAGATAGAGACCGTCTGAATTTTTTTGACTATTTTGCTGAAATGCTGAATTCTGAACCGTGAATTTTGAAAATGAAGTAGAATGGAGACCGTCTGAACTTTTTTGACTATTTTGCTGAAATGCCGAATTCTGAACCGTGAACTTTGAAATTAATGTAAGATAGAGACCGTCTGAACTTTTTTGACTATTTTGCTGAAATTCCGAATTCTGAACCGTGAACTTTGAAATTAATGTAAGATAGAGACCGTCTGAACATTTTTGACTATTTTGCTGAAATGCTGAATTCTGAACCGTGAATTTTGAAAATGAAGTAGAATGGAGACCGTCTGAACTTTTTTGACTATTTTGCTGAAATGCCGAATTCTGAACCGAAATTAATGTAAGATAGAGACCGTCTGAACGTTTTTGACTATTTTGCTGAAATGCCGAATTCTGAACCGTGAACTTTGAAATTAATGTAAGATAGAGACCGTCTGAACTTTTTTGACTATTTTGCAGAAATTCTGATTTCTGAACCGTGAATTTTGAAAATGAAAATATTGTTGTTTATCTTCATTGACTTCCCAAATAAAAATATAGTTTTTCCAAACAATAACTCTTTACAATTATCTACTTCCAAAATAAAATAACCTTTCTGGAATTATATTATGCCTTTTCCAAAACATTACTGTTTACAATTATCTACTTCCGAAATAAAATAACCTTTCTCAAATTATAATATGCCTTTTCCAAAAAATTACTGTTTAGAATTATCTACTTCCGAAATAAAATAACATTTCTCGACTTATAATATGCCTTTTCCAAAAAATTACTTTAACAAAATAACCTTTCTCAAATTATAATATGCCTTTTCCAAAAAATTACTGTTTAGAATTATCTACTTCCGAAGTAAAATAACCTTTCTCCTCCATTCTACTTCATTTCCAAAATTCACGGTTCAGAATTCGGCATTTCAGCAAAATAGTCATAAAAGTTCAGACGGTCTCTATCTTACATTAATTTCAAAGTTCACGGTTCAGAATTCAGCATTTCAGCAAAATAGTCAAAAACGTTCAGACGGTCTCCATTCTACTTCATTTTCAAAATTCACGGTTCAGAATTCAGCATTTCAGCAAAATAGTCGAAAAAGTTCAGACGGTCTCCATTCTACTACATTTTCAAAATTCACGGTTCAGAATTCGGCATTTCAGCAAAATAGTCAAAAACGTTCAGACGGTCTCCATTCTACTTCATTTTCAAAATTCACGGTTCAAAATTCAGCATTTCAGCAAAATAGTCAAAAAAGTTCTGAGGGTATCCATTCTACTTCATTTTCAAAATTCACGGTTCAGAATTCAGCATTTCAGCAAAATAGTCAAAAAGGTTCAGACGGTCTCCATTCTTCTTCATTTTCAAAATTCACGGTTCAGAATTCAGCATTTCAGCAAAATAGTCGAAAAAGTTCAGACGGTCTCCATTCTTCTTCATTTTCAAAATTCACGGTTCAGAATTCAGCATTTCAGCAAAATAGTCGAAAGAGTTCAGAGGGTCTCCATTCTACTTCATTTTCAAAATTCACGGTTCAGAATTCGGCATTTCAGCAAAATAGTTAAAAAAGTTCAGACGGTCTCTATCTTACATTAATTTCAAAGTTCACGGTTCAGAATTCAGCATTTCAGCAAAATAGTCAAAAAAGTTCAGAGGGTATCCATTTTACTTCATTTTCAAAATTCACGGTTCAGAATTCAGCATTTCAGCAAAATAGTCAAAAAGGCTCAGACGGTCTCCATTCTTCTTCATTTTCAAAATTCACGGTTCAGAATTCAGCATTTCAGCAAAATAGTCGAAAAAGTTCAGACGGTCTCCATTCTTCTTCATTTTCAAAATTCACGGTTCAGAATTCAGCATTTCAGCAAAATAGTCGAAAAAGTTCAGACGGTCTCCATTCTACTTCATTTTCAAAATTCACGGTTCAGAATTCGGCATTTCAGCAAAATAGTCAAAAACGTTCAGACGGTCTCCATTCTACTTCATTTTCAAAATTCACTGTTCAGAATTCGGCATTTCAGCAAAATAGTCAAAAACGTTCAGACAGTTTATGGTTTGGTAGGATGGGAGAATTTTATAGTAGGAATTCTACTATTTTCAGCAGTTCAGACGTTCAGACATTCAGCAGATTAGTCGATCCCGCTAATTACACTGAAATTGCAGATTAATTATTTTAACATGAATGTATAATTTAATTATAGTAGCTCAAACTTAAAAAACCCACGATTTATATATACCCGTATATATATTTTTTTTCGGTATGAAAAATGCATTTATTTGTTTTCAAAGCGAACAAGGCTCTAAACCTCCTCAGCGACAATGGTATTAAATATGATTTAAGTAGGGATATTTATAAATATTTATGTATTATGGATTCCCGGTTAAGTCAAAAAACTGCCGGTTACCAAACATGCGTTACACCCGCGGATGGAGGTGGTTCTAAAGCAAGTAGTCCACTTAGCCTTGCAAAACCGTATCGTTACCGTTTTAAGTTCGTAAATCATCCGAAAGAGGGCGCCCATTACGTAAGTCCGAAAGCATCGTTTAAGAAACGTTATCAGATGGCGGTCTGTTCGTATTTGGATACGTGACGTTACGTTAACTATACGGTTTCGCAAGGCTTAATGGACTACTTGCTTAATTCTAAATTAAGTCGAGAGTAACTAGGTCAAGTGGAGCGATGACTACTTGCTTAATTCTAAATTAAGTCGAGAGTAACTAGGTCAAGTGGAGCGATGAAACTATAGCTCTTTTTAGAATCTTAAGTGGTGAGTTCGAAATTTCGCCATAGCTCAAAGAGAAAATATACGAATTTCACTCTCACTCACAACTTTTATATTTTATTTCTCCATCCTCAACGAGCGCCTATCCGGAGCCTCCGAAATGAACTAGGCCCATGCGTGTCGCGAAGCGAGAATATTTTTTTAACCAATTTAGTTCGCCGTGGTTTTATGCTTGGGGGCGCTTATATTACCGTAAAATAAACAAAGTTCAACCCCGTGACGCTGTCGACTGCTTAAGTATTTGGGCCAAGGTCGCGGATTGTAAGTATACGTTTTCATTACTCTTACTGAATTATTTTAATTGAAATTATTTATTTTGTTGTCACCAATACAATCTAACCGAAAGATTCAATAAAAAGTGAATAAAACATTTACGTTAATTTTAGGATGAAACTTTTCTGTATCATAAAAATTTTATGACTGACTCCCTCGTTATTTCTCAGAATACTTATAGCATCTTCTTAAAGATAACGAAGATATACTTACTTTGTCCTAAGACAGGGCAAAAGTAAATCCAAAAGTGACTTAGGTTTATCTTGTTTTTCTTGTTTAGCACTTTCTCTATGCAACAACTTAACAGTGAAAGTATTGTGATTGATACGATGAGAGAACATGGAAACTAAAAATATAGTGACTTAGCAATTGCAGACTTGTTTTAGGCAAGGAACTATGACTTATACGAAACAAAATCTGAAATTTTTACAATTGCTTATCTATATGATAAGGCAATAAAACAGTACCCAATAGTTTTGACAAAAGTTTAAAATTTAGGGAATTTGAAATAAAGAATTTTACCCATAAAGGCATCTTGGAAATGCTGTTTAACGGTGAACTTGTGGTATAGTTTTTAAGCTGCGAGAATATTTCTATTCTGGAATTGTATAATATAGATGTGTACTGCTCATTATCGTGATTGTCCTTTGTAAGCGCGTACGGAAAAAGATACAAATCATATTCCTAAAAAAGAAATCAAATTCACGATAAAGATTGATTTCGTTACTAAACGTTGTATTACGGTAAATCACTAAATGTAAAACTTAGCACAAGAGCGAAGTTATTTATAATTCGAAAACCGGTTTCAGGCGATATAATTAGTTTTTACAATGAATTTTTAAATTTTTCAATGTGCAAAAGATGTAGATCTAATGTAATTTAATCTCTTTAGTTATATCCAAGCTTGAAATTTAGTTGCTGTACTCTTAACTGAACAAGTTGGGGAAACCAAAAAAAAAAGAAAAATATATCTCTCTAAAGATCTAGGCGGATAAGTAACGAAGGAAAAAGTTGAAGTGCTGATGTAGAATAGCTAACCTATAGTGAAATTTTCAATTTCTGTGAACGGTTAACGCGGTACGGATAGAGCTCGGCATTTTCTATCCATTATCCACAAATTGGTGGATGACAGATTATTTATCAACAAAGTTGTGGATATAATACGATTTAACTTGCAAGTTCTGTGCATAATTTTTGAGTATGGATAAAGATAAAATAACGTGGATAATGGATAGATAATGCCGAGCTCTAGACCGTACGGAATTTCCGAACACGTTTGCTCCGATTTGAAAACTGCGAACGCGTTTCACTAGTGTAACAACTAGGGATGAACCGGTACCGATACCATATCGGTATCGGCACCGATACTCGGGGTTTCCCGATAGTATCGGATCGGTTGGTTCGATACCGATAAGCCTGGTATCGGCCATCTCTAGTAACAACGTACACAGAGATAAACAGAAACCTCCACTGTAATACCTCTCCGTGAACACAGTACGCTAGATCCCCACTCAACCGAAAAATACCGACGAAAATCAGGCATCAGAAGGTAGAAGATTGAACTTAGCCTAACTACGGCTTTGGACCTTTCTCGATACTACGACCGAATTTTAAGTTTGGCGCTAGGTATTTTTGCGTCACGTGAAGATTTGAGTGGTTTCTCTAGGACGCAAACTGAAACGTCATCTCTCTTTCTTGAGGGTACTATTTCCTAAAAGCCCTAATGAACTACATGTAACAGCTAACAATATATAAAAGGCCAATATCGATCAATACCGCGCACTCATGCATTCTTGAAAGGTATGGCGGTGTTAGTTCGATTAATTTCGTGATTTTTGAACCCGGTGTAACGCCTAACAGAAATTCAGTCGGGTTCCAAGTAACCGTTTTTCGGTCGAGTGGGAATCTAGATAAATATTGATATTTAACTTACTTTTGGCATTTATGAAACATACCTTTCTTTCATTCACCTCAACAATATTCCATCTGTCAAAAATATATAATGCGTTAATGCGCAAACACAGAATCCAATACTTAAAAAAGAATCCGTTAATTCCAATATGCCGAATTAAATTTGTCAATCATTGTGGGCAATTTTCTTAACTTTTTAAGCGAGTTATCGCAAGAGATAACTATCGTCTAAAGGTTTGTTGTCAACCTCGAGCGTTCTATGAGGTGATTAGTCTTAGGTGTCATCAAACCTTGAAAAGCGGCGGATGTCTCGCGACGATAGTTATCATTTGCGATAACTCGTTTAAAAAGTTAGAAAATTGCCCCCAAAATATCGGAAGGGTACACTCTAGAATTTCTCATTCATATGTTTTAACATAAGTTCGTGAGATATGAGTGTTCCAAATGTTTGTCACTGGTTACTGAGAGCTAGTCATGAAGTGACGTTAGTGAAACGTCATAGACTCTCGTAAAGCGACGTCTGGTGAGGCGCTGTCAAAGGCCTAGTACAGAATAATGGAACATATCTCATAAACTCATGGTTTTAACTGCTTATCGATCTGAACAAATCAGATTAATTTGTACAGGCTTTTTTATTGTTACGGTTGATGACAATATTAAATACAATACAGAGAGTCTTCTAATGTTCATTTAATTTCCTATTAATTAAAATATCGGTTTACTTTAGATGGTTTGCGAAATATCTGAAGTGCAAGATAATATTTCTAATTATAAATATAAATGATATTACCTCAGTGGCACATTGACGTCGGCCTGACTGTATGACCATTTAAAACTGAACCGACGTGGATGTGCTACTGTAATTTGATGGCAGTTTTTCTTACTTTAATTTTTTGGCAACAGCTTCAAATAAATCTGCTATTGGACCCGCAAGGCCTTCAAAACCCGAACCAAGTTTCGACTTGGCATCGTAATATACCAATGGTTTGTACTGAAAAATTGTTAAACTTTTTCATTCTTTAAGCTGGCGGAAAATATTTGAGTGAGGATGGGTTATTCGTTCGAAGACGAGCACCCATCTTCAGTTAGATACTTACCAATGCATTTTTATTAATAGAAATGTTCATGTTTTAGCGAAATAATATCTTGAATATGTTTTTATTTGAAGTGTTTGCGAATTTTGTTATAGAAAAAAAGCTCCGTTCTTTCACAGCAACTCAACTTTTTTAAACAGGCTTGCGATTCTGTTTGAAGGTCGTGTGTAGTTTCTCGGTCAAAACTGTAGAAAATTAGCCAAACTTTTTTTTTCAAAACGATATTAAAAACTATATACTTATCTACCCCGTGAAATAAGCACAGAGTTAGAATAATTCATAAGCAACTAAACGCCACTGCAGCGGAATTGTTTATGTCAAGTGCTTTGCCCTACATTCAAAACTTGATTGCTACAAATTGAGAACTGTCAACTTGATTTGATAAAAACAAAATTATACTGCACGCTATATTAAAGGAACAATCCGTATCGAAAATATTGAAGTCCGCAATACCAGCTTCATTAAATGTTCTGTTATAATGCAGAAAGGAAGATACCATAAAAGGTATTTAAAAGAGAATTTAGAGGTCCCCTAAATTTACCTAAAATAATTCAAACTATAACTAAGCTCAGGGATTAATAGGAAAGTTTGTTCCATCGTCCCTGATTTAAGAGAATGACTTAACGGAACCAAAGCTGATACTCTTCTAGCCGCACTAACACAGTATGATGAAAAGGAATGCCGACCTCAACGCTATAACCCGTTTAAGTCGAGTCCTTCAAAAACAGAGATCTTGTAGTCGTCATTACACGTGGTTCGGGTTCTATAAATCAACCTAAAACTATTCCTTTTAATTTGTATATAACTTTCGGCTCACTGTGAGTGTGAACCGTTAAAGTCTCTCCTTAGTGGACACGAAAAGAAACACAAACATTTTAATACATCTCGTACCCTAGTGTTAAGATTCCGGTTAAGTACAAACAAATTAATTATTAATGGAAGGAGTGCCAATTAGCTATACTTTCTTAAATACCTTGCACCATCTTAATTACCGTTTAGGCTATATATGATTAGAAACAAGATTATCTTAAATATTAAATTAAATATAATTAATTTTATATATTTTCTTCGTTAAGAAATCCCCTTATTGCGCGTTACATCGTTTTCAAAAGAACAATTGAACAATTTTGAGAGACGCTATTATTGACGTTTTGAATTGAAATGCAGCGTATGCCTGTTGTTCCGCCATACAAAAATTGGTAATATTCAGGGTGATTCAGAGACGTATGCGTTACTTAAAACAGTAAATTCGTTTCAAAATTTGGTCTCGAAATATCCTGAGCCGTTTTGGTCTAAACCTTTCTGTTCAAAGCAGGGAGGAGAGACTTGAGAGGGAGTGTTAAAGTGAATAGGCGCGTTCTTTCGCTTCGTGGCTAAAATCGTCTCTCTCTGGCGCTGACTCAGGGACTCATGGCGGTGTCCGCGCGCATGCGTCAAATTTAAAAACCGGCTTTGAACTAGAAGGGGAAGGTCGTGTTTGAATTTCTGCCATGGTTAACTATAAGAAGTGTTGTTGTTTAATTGTTCAAGTAACCCTAAGTATTTAACAAGACATGGTAAATTTCGTTTTCAAACCATTTCCCAAACCAAAAACAAAGCTTCAAATTTATTGAAAGTGAATAGAAGCTAGTGGAAATCGGTCTTCCACTAGCTAATATCCATCTTTTACATTTTTCTATCTGGGTTTTTGGCTTTGGAAACGCGTGGAAGGATATTCCTTTCATACATTTTTAAGCGAATACCTTGAATCATTCCTACAACCGTTACAAAAACAATTTGGCATTTTTATTAAGCCTCGGTTTCCTCCCAAAGGACGTTGATTGTTGGTTGAACAGAGTGAGTGGGGCAACAGTCGATAGAAGCGGAAGCTGGCGGCAGAGAGAATTTTTAAATTCTCTCTGCTGGCGGTAGTAAACGACGTCACTCGCGCCTGCGCGTTAGCTAAAATTGTGGAACGGAGATAAAAAATTCCTACCCCCACTTTCTTTCCCATTTGCCACTGTATGACGGTTTTTTTAGCATTAGATCAAAACTCCCTCTAACGTTCCTTACTCCCTGTTCAGAGTTACAAGGCCTTAAAACTCTGGGCCCATTTGTGCCCTAATACGCTCGTCAGACGAGGCGTAAAATCTTGGTTTAATAAGACATCGCTTGTTTAATACTGTTGTTACTTTTGAAAAAAAAACGGATTGTGAACCGATTTCAGTTTAACGAAGTTCAGGTTTTCTGAAGGAACTCACGATATCTAACAACACCTCTCGCTACCTTTTTCAAACAAGCTTGGTTTTAATGTGTCGTCTGAAGAGGGTATTAAACAAGTTTCAAATGAGATATCATCGGTGATTGCCAAATAAAAAGTTAAGACAATTATGAGATTTTCGCTCCTAACGCCGAAAAAAGGGCTCTTCACAATTACGTTACTCAAAAAACCTTTAATTGTTCTGCGACAAACATTCCTTTAAAGTACGCCATCAAAACAATTTGCATACTAAAACATGATTGTTAACGCCAACATTTTATCACTCCCGGTAAATAAATTTTTCGATCTCCAATTGAATGATCGGCTTGATATTACTAACCTTATTTATGCAAAAAGTTGTGAAAACGAGTACTTGCTTTTAGATAATTATAGTTGAAAAGTTGTTGTTGTCTGATTTCATATGCTTTTACTGAACTCTATTACATTTGTGATCTAAGGAGCTGCTGTAAGTTGTGTGTGGATTTATTACTAGCAAGTAGCATATCAAGTACTTTCCGAATCTAATACAATCCATTAAAAAGCGCACTGACATTTGTTTTTCTACGCTATATAATAAGAAACGTGTAACAGTAAGTATGACATTTCTGTGATGCCGATTTCACAAGAAAGATATGTTCTCTCTTATAGATAGGGGTGTTGCGTGAAAACTGGATGTTAAAGTTCCTGGTACCTCTCAAAACTCTTATTCTTTATAGCAATTAACTCTGCCTTCCCTTAGATCGTTCAACGAATGTTTTCACAACTAACATATTGGGTGGATTTATTCGTAAACACACTTTCATTAACAAATCTGACTGAGCGTCATATTTATAGTTTTTGTGTTACTTACGGTTATACCTAGATATTTAACTTTTGTTTCACCATAGGATAATGGGACAATGAACAACAGACAAAGGATTGCTCAAATGCATTACCGTTACAACCTTTTTATAAGAAAAACACATTATAACAAAATTTTCCATAACAAAACATTTATGAGAAACAAAACATTCTAATTCCATGGCAACGATTTGGTAAAGGTTTAGAGGAACAGAGCAAACTAATTTAAATGAGAGCACTATAACTTAATCTACCAGAGGTTTTCCGTTTAATGCGGGCTCTAAAAGCTCAAAGTTTAGTGCAATTTAAATGGGGGACATCAATGAAGTTCATCATCTTACAGATTATCCCCAAGACGTTTCAGTAATTGTGCAAATCAAAATCCATCATGATGTTGAATGCCCAATATTAAAAAAAAAACCTGAAAACCTTACTGGACAAATATATTGTTTAAATTCCACATTCATGGTCAGTCCATATACCTGGTAGTTTTATTTTCTAAACATTACAAACTTTAATGTTATTCGATTGCGAAACATTGTTCAATAGTTTGAATAGCCTTCGGAGCAATAAAAAATTCACTCAATAGATATGTTCAGTTTTTTAAGCAAATATAACCCAAATTTCCCGCAAATGATGTTCCATTTGCCAACAAATATTGTGGAATTATATTTGAACATTGCCACAAATGATAGTCTGGATAGCTTTTCTCTATACTTTGTAACTAAAACAACGGGCCCCACGTCTCACCGTGGCATAGTGGAAGAGGACTATTGTGCCATAGACCATGAATCGAGTCCCTGAAAGAAAAAATAAGTAACTTAATCATAGTTTCCTGCTATTGATTATTATTTTTAGTTGATCTTAATTGCAGCTTTTCCTCAATTTTCCAAATATATTAAATTTTCCATTCACTAGTGGTTCCAGTGTGTGGGTCATCTGAGCGGTCGTAACACACTCAGCCAATATTTCAATATAGACCCAAACCTTTTCACATTAGTAAACGGTTAACCTTAATAACCTAACACTATAAATTATATTCGTGTACATGAATGAGGATGATTGAGGCTTGACACTCCTTATCGCCAAAGAACGTATGGCTCAGTGTAATTGGTGTACACGGCGATATATTTGAAGTGAATAGACCATTTCGGAAATAACCTACAGACAAACTAAACCACAGGGGCGAAACCGCTATTGGGGTCTTCTTCCTCTAGCCTAGAAGTACCGCTTTAGACAGTGCGAGTTGGCTAGCCACCAGCCTGTGGTGAATTTTGGCACCGTCTGGCGATGTGCCTCCGTATGTGTGTTTTCCGAAATGGTCTATACACGTGCTAAAATGAATATGATTAAGCGTAATACGTAACCGGTGTGCAAGTGAGTAAGGGGTGGTGACGTTTCAAATGTAGAAAAACACTTCTAAAACTTGAAATTTGGGGGCAAAAAGCGGGTTTTCTCCTTGCAACGTCACTCACGGCATCTCGCGGAAAAGCCAAGCGCGAGCGCCCGAGACTCCCGAGTCTATTAATGCCGCGGGAATCTGAATAAAATAGGCTTAACGCGGCGCTGAGACACTAACAGGCATCACGTGAGCGGCATCTAGAGAGAAAATTTCTCCTTACTACGTCATCAAAACAAAATTTTAACTAGGCCTTTTCCAAACACAATACTTTGATTGCAATTTTACAAATTGCTACGAAACCAAATAAAAAAAGTAAACATATCATAATAAACTAGATTTTTCATGGACTTTTTCGCATTTTAAGTTTGTGGATGACGAAATTTATGGCACTAACACTTTAAGATATATCGTTCGGACAGTAAAGGTGGCGAAGGTCTTTTTGCAGCGAATGGGCTGATTGTTCAAAATTCAGGAGATACAGCCATGTATTTCAACTCCGGAGCTACGCAACATATCAACAATGATGCTTCAAATTCCATTCGATTCCAGAAGTCCAATTCACCAAAATCAGGTCGAAAATAAAGCGCAGACGCTAGCCGAAGGTGAAGGAGACTTGGTGTTCCAATATCATCTTGGGAGGCAGATGCGTCGAGAAGTCGTTCACAATGTTTGGCACGTTGTGGGATTTACCTGCAATGTATTTTCATTCAAGAGTACCATGAATCGAAATGAAAAACTGGAATTCGTTGGCACGGCAACGTCATGTGGTCATTACCAGAAAGTCAAGGACAAGAAACTCATTCGGCTGCCAGGGAAAGTGGAGGTTTTGATCCGACTGAACATCAAGGTCGAACGACGTAAACAAGTGGCAAACGTCATAACTGGGCAAAAAGACCATAAAAAAGCACATCTCTAGACTTGGGGCACTAAAATAAATGGCACGTTGAAACAGAGTTGAAGAGACTCGGCTACGAAGTCATTCTTTCAAACGAAGACAAGCTCTGTTAAGGATGCATCTACGGGAAAATGTCATGACTCGGTTTTGGCTTGCTTCTCAACAAAGCCACTGTACCAGAACTATTATCTTCTTTTCAAAGACGAATACACTGAACTACACGTTGTCTACTTCCTGTCAAAGAAAACGGAAGTTATTGGCTACTTCAAATAACTTGTTGCAATACTGTAGGAAAGCTTACCACTATATAATAATGAATTAGAATATGTAAAGAAAGATTTTCGGTGTATAACAAATGTTGTTGGCCTACATCATCGGATGAAAATGCCATACACACTGGAACAAAACGGCACGGGCGAGAGACAGTTATGGAGTCGGTTCGATTAATGCTACATTCTGAAAAGAATCTACCTCCAAAACTATGGGCTGATAGCATGACCTAACGTGATGACAACAATGCGTCAAGAGCTTCGTTTCCAGGTCATGATAAGGGTGATCCGGGCTGTTATAATATTCACCAAACCCCCCCCCCCCCTAGATATTGGAAGGAGGGTAGAGGCGCTTTTTCGAGTTATTCTGCTAGGGAATCCACGATCTCTAAAGTCTATGCTTAATTTCTAATTAATTTAATTTTTCCTATTGCTGATCCATGATATCTGAAATTTAAACTTAATTTACGATTAATTAGATAAAAATCCATTTTAACACGTATGTTTTCGTAATCTATTTACGTTATTCTACCGAAATTAATGAACCTTATTCTCACATATAGTGTTACTTACACACAGAAAACAGGGCGCTGAAGACCAGGAAGAAACTATTTTACCTCCAACTTTTCGGTGCAAAAATATGTCGAAACGATTTTATAAATTAGGATTGGAAACACGAGAAAAATAAATTAGGAAGATAGGCGGTGCAAAATAAAGGTTACTAATGGAAAAAGTTTTGTAAAACACAAAAGTGGAAAACTAACGCTCGTGAATGATTAAGTTTCTTACTTTATAAAAGTACGAAAAGCTAACGATGTTTCTTTACAATATTCGAATAAAAGTTTTAACGCCACCAATATCAACTCGGGGAGCAATCAAATAAAGAAACCTAACCTTTATTAAAGAAGGAAGGAGTAGAAATGGAGAAAAAATATGGAGTGTACCAGTCTTCTACACCGCGAGAAGTAAAGGCGCTCAATTTGAATAAAGAAAGAAAGAAGTCAAAGGGGATTAAATTGATTCTTTCTTGTCACTTGGGTTACTGTTTGTATATTGTGTTATTATTTTGAGCTCTCCCTCGAACACAAAATGTACTTTTTTTAAAAAAACATCTCGTACTGATTGTGCATCTGCAGCCAACGGACACTTATGATTCTCAAGAGGGGGCAGTTCGTAGTACTCGTTTGCGGGAACTAAAAGGTCGCTTGTCACGTAAAAAGCAATTACGATGTTTTCCCTCATAACCCTTTCTCCAGTCTTGGGCCTTAAGCTGTACGGTTGTTATTTTAACTAGGGAGTACAATTCGCCTCCTTTTCTACTCCTCCCTGATTAAAGTTGGAATTAGTTTTCCAATACATATTCACAGTTCCAAATGACGCCTACTCACGAATTTCTCTTTCGTCAAATCATGTATTTACAATCGTCCAGTGCTACTAATTAACATTTTATGATGTTAAGATACCATAAAGATCGCCTGGAGTTAGCCCGAAAATTCTGGACAGGCTTTCAACGAAAATAAAGGTAGTCGGTAAAATTCATTTGAGAAATTTAGCTTCGTTCAAGATCAGAGCCCTAATTTGTCTCAACTCTGGAACCGCTAATTTGACTTTGCGTTTAATCATTTTCTGGTCTGTATTATAATAATCCTGGAATTTTTCTTTTTGGCTATTTTAAATAAAAAAGCTTTTCATCACTACCAGAGAAATTATTTTTAAGATTATCATACTATTAGCGACTCGCACTTATAATCTTAACTTCTGTAGAATAGCGATGAATTGGAAGAGCTTATAATGTGGTGAAAATAGAGGTCGGAATTATCAAACCGTTTTCCTTGAATACATGTTGTTAATTACGATTAAATGGAAGATATTGCTCTAATAGAGTGTTCATGAAAATTGTCCTTTCGTCAAACCTATAATATTTGCAACTAAATTTGGAAACGTTTTGTCGATAATCGGTTCGCCATACCATACGCTATACTCTCTTCCATTTGTCCACATTTGAGATTTCTTGTTAAGTTACATAAGGCATCAACACGAATCAAGCGTATTAAACAGGCTATAGCTTTAGGTAACCTTTAATCTATTTTCATTAGGGATGAACCAGTACCGATTCCATATTGGTATCGGCATTGATATTCTGGGTTTCCCGATAGTATCGGATCGGTTGGTTTAACATGATACTAAACCGATACTCGTTTAAAATGCGTTAGTTTTCGCTACACGACATTTTTAGTTCTTTAAGTAATGTATTGATGGTGATAATATCTCATTTCTATGAATGTGAATCGTGATTATTTCTCATTAATGTAAAAAGGACCTGAATTTATTTTATCTAATAACTAATTAGCGAAAAAAGCTATAAAACTGTTTACAAAAATTATAAGAAATATTTTATATCACCATATTTTGAAAAACTAAAAGTTAGTGTCGCAAATATATGCTTTTTTATATATAAAGTTTTGAATTAATTTAATTATTTGTTTCCAATACTTAAAAGATAAATCACTAACAATTACTAGAAGAATAAGGATAAAGGAGCCTCTCAGCATATACTAGTTTTAAAAGACGAGTCATGATATTATTTTGGAAGTACACCTCTAAAAATTGTACTTATAGTCTGTCAAACGAAAGAAGAGCCCTGAGAAATTTGTCCAAATTGGTGTCGCCACTATCGACCCCATAGTACTTTATCAACTTGTTTTGTTTTTCAATTGTCGTCTGTAATATAGTCTGCTATTATGCCATTAAAATATATTGCAATGCTAGTTCAACAAAGATAAAACTGGTGTCTTGTCGTTAATTTTGTTTTATATTCTTTAATACTCGATGATCGTTAAAAACCATGAAACATAAACATATTAAATATATATTTAAAATTGTATTGGTTCTATTGCGATTAAGCCTATCTGTTTATAGCAGACTATATTACAGCCGACTATTGACAAAACAAAACAAGTTGATAAAGTTCTATGGGGTCGATGGTGGCGACATCAATTTGGACGAATTTCTCAGGGCTCTTCTTTCGTTTGACAGACTATAGTAGTATCAACGCCTACGAGATTTATACATGTATAAAGCCTATGCACGCGGCTCATTCTGAATATTTTTCTGGAGTTTATACTTCGCCTGGTCCTATCGCTAGAGGCGCTTTTAATGTCAGGTAGTGACGTGTTTTACGTCAGAGCTTGTTTGAATTTGAGATTCCCGCGCAAACTGATTTTCCCGCGACCTGGGTAGGAGGGAGCAGAGTCCTGCACGGGCCGAGCCAGGCTTTCCACTTTTGAAAATTGTATCGGGCAGGGCCGGGTCGGGTTTTTAAAATTTTGGAAATTAACGGACCGGGCCGGGCTTTTGTTAATTTTTCAAAATTCGGGCCGGGCCGAACTTGATTCTCATTACAGTAAAATCAGTTGATTGAATTAAATAGTGATCAAGGATTAAGTGAATAAAAATAATAAAAAATAGAATATCTGAACTTCAGTCAATTGATAAACGTCACTCATATCGATTGTATTTTCGGACTTGGTTTAAACCAAGCCTTTTGTAAAATAACCATATATGATTTGGCCAAGTAAGGTATAAATAGAGAAAAAAGCGAAGATAAATATTTCATTCAAATAATTGATGTTTTATAATCATGTCTTTAAACTTAAACTGGCACTTCGGTTTTTCTATTTTGTTCTCGTATCTTTAACTTTTTCTAGTCTTTGTCCATTAAGCCATTTTAAATTATTTTAATTTTGGAATCTCTCATATTTTTTAAAATGTCAAATTCTTTACAGAAACATGGAATTCAAGTTTTTGATGTATGAAGTAAGTAATTTTTAAAATCAAGTTCGTAAGTAGTAGTTATGATAGAATGACGACAAAGAACAATATGACTTCTCACTTTTAGATAATAGGTAAACAATAAATTTTCATGTCTTAAAGTTATTGGCCTCGAAAAAGGAACGCATGGAAAAGAATGGTTATTCTGAAGTTTTTAATCTTATGTTATCGTTAAGAGCTATTTTTTGAAAAATCAGATGTTGGCGATATAGTCCATGAGATAGGTGCGAAAAATGGGGGTGATCGGTACCAATCTACTAGGAGGCTAACTTGGCCACAAGCTGGCGCACCCGAAAACTACAGTATTTAGTTTAGAAACATCCAAGAACTCAGTGCAAGTCAAACATGTATAAATATTGTCTCTATGAGCCTTAAGGAATTTTTCCAAAATATTGGTCCTTTATAGCATAGTGCAATAGTATTAATTAGGTCGCCTAACACTTCGAATCCATGGATAGCAGTGTTTTATAAAAGTAAAATACCCCCTGATTACCAATTTCTTTGTTAATTTTATTTAAAGGAAGAGAGTATTTTCTTTCATGAATATCATCTTTAAGAAAATGCTTATTTTTTTTCAATAATTTTGTACTGTCTGGATTGCTTTCATATTAAAACATTAATGAAAATGAAAAACCTTATTTATGAAACCCGCAGTATTATAATTTTCCATGTTAAAATTCTATCGGTGTTTTAAAGCTGTTATTTTACACCGAATTTACACTTTAATTTAGCCACAAAAATTCAAGGTAATAAAACTCTCTTTTAGGTGTTTTTACGGTGTAAAAAATAGTCTATATCTATATAAATCAAAGTCCTGACTGACTGACTGACTGACTGACTGACAGACTGACTGATAATCAACGCCCGGCCCAAACCGCTTGCCCTAGAAGGCTGAAAATTTGCAGGAATGTTACTCATAAATAGAAGGCGCGTACTAAGAAAGATTTTTTCCAATCCGCCGCCATCTTAAAAAATGGCGACCAGAAATGTAAAAAATCTTCTCTATGCAACAGAGTCCGCGCGTTTCAAACGATTTCGAAAATATTTAGTACACTGGTTTCCTTTGACCTATAGGCGGGTTGAATGGTCTTTCGGGTTCGATTTGTTGCCATATTTTAAAATGGCGGCCAAAACTCAAAACCCTTCTTTATAGAATAATGTCCACGTGAAAAATAATAAAAAATGTCCCGACGGGCTGACGGGCAACGCCGAGTGCCCTCGCTCCTATAGGGTGCTACAAAAATATCAGTCATCAGTAAAATCTACCCATTCTTTATACACGCGAGCGACGCCGCGGGTAACAGCTAGTGTATTATAAATTTACACCCTTTTTACACATTTGTAACACTTCGAATTTCTTAGAGTATAGCAGACAAGATATTGAGTTCTCGATTTTTGGGTCCAGACTCCAGCATCAACACTTTTGATCAGTGACCAAAAGCAATTTAGCATAGACTGTATTAGAGCTCGGCATTTTCGATCAATTATCCACAAATTGGTGGATAACCGATTATATATAAACAAATTTGTGGATTATAATACGATTTAACATGTAAGTTCTAAGGATAATTTTCGGGTATGGATAAAGATAAAATCAAGTGGATAATTGATTGATAATGCCGAGCTCTAGACTGTATGCGGGGTCCTTTCTGTGAACCGTGAACTAGGTCCAGAAATTTCGAACACCTTGCTATGATTTGCAAACTGCAAACAAGGTTACGGTGAGACTGTCTCACCGTAACCTTGTTTGCAGTGTCTCACTGAGACACATACACAGAGACAGACACGTCCGGTGTAATACTTCTCCGTGACGTTATCGTCAATCGGAGATTTATAAATGTACAGTCGGGTCTATAATTTAACAGGGTCATTGGTTTATTTATATCTTTTTTCTAACGACGAGTTAGGCCCTATCCGTGCCACCTTTTTGAAGCTATGTTCAAGTTAAAGAGGAATTTGTCGTCGGAAATAATTCTACTTACAAACTACACATCCTGAATTGTCCTATTACCGTTTAGGATATTAAATTGAGTTGAAAACTAAGGTGTAAATTTTTATAGGTCGATGAGAGTTACGCACCGAATATTATTAACGGAAATATTTCCCGGTATTATTATGAAGTTTTTGTGCAATCCTCGTACGTTTTAGGCAACATTCAAAACATGACGTAAGTTCTATTTCTACATTAATTACAATAAAATTGTTATATTTTTCTTGGCACTCCGAGTACTTTTTCAAAGTAAACTAAATATCTAGACAACTTTAATTTCATTGGGTATTCCATTTTTCATAACGAGTTTTCCTTTTTGGAAAAATTACAAAGAATCTGGGCTCTTAAAGTATGATAAACAAAACAACTATATTTGTAGACCTAGTCTTTAAACACTAAAAGATTAGTGGGGAAAGCGGATTCGCCATAGTAATAACAAGAAGGAATTTACTATAAGAAGGCCTAAAAAGGCCTCCGGTGTGCGCGTGATAGTCGACAATCCCCCCTCATGGGTGGGGGGAGGCTGGAAACCAAGGCGGGACTTAATATTTTATCTTACTCTATGTTTTTCACCATCTATCTCTTTTAGCTTTTCGTTAAGCCTTGGTTTGGTTTTTGAAACTCACGAAATCATAAGTATAGTACACTTGATTCGATTTAGAAACAATTATAGAACGAACGATTTTCACGTAGAGACACGTATTCAAAATCCATTAAGTAAGGTTCAAAACCTTTAAAGGGAGGGTGAAGTAGAAAATCAAGTGATTTTTTATCGATTCTTCTACTAATTATAAGACCAGTCTGCATAGTGAAACATTCAGGAAATACTTCCGAATGATTTTAAAATTCAAATTAGGTTCAGATTTTAAGGATAATTTTAAAGAAGGTCCTCCGGCCAATCGCGTAACGCCCTGCCTTTTTATTAACAAAATTCTCGTGGCACGTTCCGCGTTGAATGAAATTTATCACGAGATTTGATAAAAATCGCGCGCGACGTGATAATCGTGGCGCGAGACATGGAGCGTGCCACGAGAATTTTGTTAATAAAAAGGCAAGGCGTTACGCGATTGGTCAGAGGACCTTCTTTAAAATTATCCTCAAAATCTGAACCTAATTTGAATTTTAAAATCATTCGGAAGTATATCCTGAATGTTTGACTATGCAGACTGATCTTATAATTAGTAGACGAATCGATAAAAAATCACTTGATTTTCTACTTCACCCTCCCTTTAACTAACTTGTTAATGGCAATTAAAAAGCATTCGCGTACCGTTTCAGCACCACTGGCATCCTCCATTTTCTGTTTACTTTGCTCGAGGTTTTTTTCTCTATTCGGAATACGTCAATCGCGTCTGTATGACCTATCCCCACGGGATCCAATAGGAAAGCGCAGAGCAATGACGGTCATGAAAGGGGTGGGGCTTATTTGTCCGCTGACACCGGCGTAAGAGTAGAAGCGTAAAATCTAGTGACTTAGGCATTCTTATAGTAAATTTATTCTTGGTAATAAACATTCAAATTTTCAGCAGTTTTAAAGGCATTAAAAAATACCAATTATTATTTAAAAAACATTGTTTTTTCGGTTTTTCACCAAATTCTATTGGCCGATTTATTTTCGATTGTAGCTCTTAAAGAAATTGGGCTCTTTAAGGATATTTAAAGCAGGGCCCTCAGCCGAATTTCAAAGATATTTTTGGGAGTTATAGGCATTTTTTGATGGAAATATAGGATTTTATAGGACGGTTTTCCTGAATTATAAGATTATAAAGGACACTAAAATATTAATTTTTATTTTTTAGAGAACCAGTACCGCAAAAAGGGGCCGAGTGATTAAGCAAAATGTTCAAAAACGTGCCCTCCATAGAAATAGCATTACACCCAACTTTCGAGGCCCATAACTCTGGTACTACTAGAGATAAGGGGATGCCCCTTGATTATGTTATTGCCCTATTAGCCCCCCATCCACCCATAATAAAAACCTAGGGCTACGACAAAAAGGAGCCTAGTAATTGAGCAAAACGTAAACAAACATACCCCCCTCCATATAATTTCATCGGAATTATAGGACCTCTGGGGCCCTGTTAAAGAGAAAGCATGGTAAAAGTTTTTCTAACATTAGGCTTCAATAGCTCTAAATTTTTGAGTATCTGTAAAAATTTGCTTAGTAAGTGTGAAAATCAAAAAACGTACAGAAAACAGATTAGGTATTTGACTAGGTTATGATATCTGTATCTCGTGATCTTATGTGCAGCAGGCTTAACACGTTTAATATTTTTGAAATAAAAATAGCAGAGAATTTTTTCATGTTTTTTTATGATTTTGATGTTCTTTTATTAGTCCTAATCGACTAAAAATGGTTTTCTTGTGATTTCATTATAACTTGAAGGCATAATGCAGATCAGTCATATTTTAATAAGTGAACATAAATGTAAACTAAACCAACCTTGCACATTACGGATACTCTATTAAAACAATGTAAAACCTGTATTTTTATCAAATTGAATTTCAAGTCGTGATAATTTATTTTGGCTTCTAAGCCATTCATCAATAAATCATACAATTCAATTAACCATTTAATTAACAAACTCTGTAAATTTAACATAACTTCAACTATTTGCCACTTATGGTCTCAATCAGATTTATTTCTCCAACTTATATTCGTATTACGCAATATAAATAATCTGCAGACTGTATATTAATATGCATAGACAATGTTGATTGATTGAAGTACAGGTATTTTAATTTTCAGTTTAAATAACGTGATTGTAAACATGAAATTCTTTTTAGTGCAACGTGTAAAATTGGTCGAGTATACCACATTATTAAAACGAACAGTGATCTGCAGTCTTTCATTAAAGGAAGAATAATATGACAAGAAAAAAAGGCTAAAAAGAACATTGTTAAGATTCTCTGTTATAACATTTCAAACTTTAAAATTTAATGTTAAGCTCAGCGCTCAAAAGACCTTTTTGATCTTGAAAATATCATCACCCAACCTGTTTATTTTCAGGTTAAAGCCTAATTTTACACATTTACATATATTGAAAGTATTAATGCCTAAAGTTGCTCTAATTTTAGCCCTACTTTAAAGATCCATTGAACTATGATTGGATACTTAAGTAGAAATAACGTTGAAAAATGTTTTGGGCAACTAGATTTTTAGTGAAAAAAGGAAGTAATGTAACTATCGTGTCGTTTAGACTGAAATTTAAATAGTTTGCAACCATTCTGTTTGGCTCTTTTTCTCTCATTTTTTCAGTGTATTTTATGAATTTGTGAAGAATTGGTGTAAAATATAGATTTTAATAGGATTATGTTCGAATTCGGTGATGATTTCATCTCTGAGTATGTTTTTTTTCGCTATTATTTGCAGCTTAAAACTGTTGAGTTATAAAGATGTGGTATCGATTTTACAAACAATTTTTGGACAAACTCCAAAAAATGTCGCATACGTACTTGCCATAGCTGTGAAACTTGGGGTAAGTTCTAATATTTTCTGTAAGCTATTATTCGAATTGCAGTGCTTCATACGTTGCTGTAGTTTACTTTAGCTGTAAGCTATGATACGAAAATAGATGAAAACTAGTTATTTGATTTTCCTATATTTGTAGTCTTTCAGCTATAGGGCTCAAAAACCCTTGAATGATAGTGATAGTCTTGATTTCAGAAATCTTTTAAGTTTCAATTAAACTGCGTCAACGAATGAGTCAAGGGAAGCAAAATCGGGTGGGTGGAGGTTGCATATTGGGATATTTCTCCTAAAACAGAGTTAGTGCTTTATCGGGAAATTGACAGAGGTCATAAATTTAACTTGGCGTGAACAAATGACGTATTTCAAATCGAGATATCAGCACAATGCATATAACTCACAAATATAATAAACTTTTATATAATAGATAACTGACGCTGCTGTGGTAAATTATTACGTCGATCCGATGGACCTTGCACTATATCATGTATCATCCCCCATTACTGTTTTTGATTTTTGCATAATGACGACCGTGAATGTCGTCAACAACCTCGATGTTGCTCGTTTAACGATACAAGGCTTCGATACAACTGTTTGGCTCTTTGTGATTGCGTCTGTAGTCGCAGTGGCGTTCGCCTCTTTTCTTGAAGGGAGCGTCAAAACGAAAGTTCGTTCACGATTGAGATTTTTCTACGAAACACTTTGGGAGTTCACGTCTTCTTTCTTCGAAAACTGTTAAGTATTTAGAACCAGTTTTCGGCTAAGCCTAATTACCCACATACCCGAAAAAATATCGGGTGCTCCGTGCTCCTCCCGATATCTGAAAAGCAAATTTTTTATTACCATAAACCCAATTCGATATCAAAAATTCACCACCTGCACACCCCCACTTTTTGCATCTCTTCAATCCCTTCTTAATAAGCCTCCGTATTTGAGGTACGAGCCGAAGGTCAATCATATGAATCTCGGTGAAAAGAACAATTTTGTCAGTACAGCTAGGAGCTAGCTAGGTGTTTCTGAGAAGTACTACTTAAAAGTAACGAACTAAACATCTTCTTCCTCTACACACCTGGCCAAGCTAATATCTCATTGTTTTCGATACGGCTAAAAAGACGTTTTACCAGGAACACATATATTTTTCTACTTGGAATCTTTCACAGGCCATTTTCTGGGTCTTTCTGCTTGACTTAAATGGGAGGTGGTGTAGAAATCGTCACCTCTGACGTCATGCACCATGTATTGAAACTTAGAAACCACGTGATATTGGCATAGCGATTCCCGCGACCTATGAGCGCCAAACCCTAATGTAAACCAGAAGTTAATGACTTCTTATCCTGGGAAGTATTGGACACTAAGGCTTTATATAGTATTCATCCCTGCTAGTCAAAATTGCCTATCAAAATCGTAAAAGAGGGTCGAAAGTTTCCTCCCCACTTTGAAAACTATCTAATCTACTGAAAAAATCCCACGCCGATAGGCTGTGGCACTCAAACTGTGGGCGTGTTCAAAACTTCTTCAGCGCCAATCGTTGAAAAGCCGTCTGTCTAGAACTCCATGAAAATCCATTACAATCCGTGGGCCTAGGACCCCACACTAGTTTGACCGGAATTTCTAGCAAACTCTATTAACAGCTGTTCTTGTCACCGTTTCTGATTCGTTATCTCAAACCACAGGACACACCTTAAAGTTTCGTTACTTGCCCGCTGCGGGCGCGCAAATCAGCCTGCCTGCTCAAAATGAGGGAAACGCCGTACGTGG
Source organism: Phalangium opilio (assembly GCA_019434445.1). Classification (NCBI taxonomy): domain Eukaryota; kingdom Metazoa; phylum Arthropoda; class Arachnida; order Opiliones; family Phalangiidae; genus Phalangium; species Phalangium opilio. The sequence goes on from JAEQBA010000700.1 coordinate 50,316, forward strand.
CGCGGTGATCGGACCTAATAAGAAGTTGGCTAACAGAGATGGTTCCGGATATGGTTAGAGTCCAATACTTCCCAGGATAAGAAGTCATAAACTTCTGTGTAAACAAATTTTCTTTGCGATAGGATGTAGATATTTTTTAAATTTTAATTTTTGGAGTTAAATTTGAGGTTCGCATTAAGTAAATGTTTAACTTTTTTTGTTTGAGCTACTTTTTTACTATTATTTTTTGTTTTTAATGGCTTCATATATATTGACAAGAGAAGTATTTTGTATAAGCTTATGAGTTATTTAGAGTCGTTGCGAGAGGCTTTATTTTGTTGTTTGATTAGGTTGAATTTTTTCCTGTGGTTTTCTTTATTTCTTTTTGTTCCTATACATGTGAACAGCCAATGAAACGCAAGGAGGGAGGCGCGGGCTGTTAAACAAAGTTTAAAGCTCATACCTTTACATTCAATCAGTAATTAGTATGGGGTCTATGGCCTCTTAAGGATTCCAAGTAGAAAAATCTATGTATTCCTGGTACACGCTATGGAATTTATTTTTATAGTCTGCTTTGTAAAAAAGTTGGAGATGGTTTTCACATAGATTAAACTGGTGACATAATGGCGCGATTTTGATATTTCATGTTTGAAAAACCTGAGATTCGCGTGGTAAGAATTAGTTCCGATTTAAATTGCGCTGGTTAAGACCTATATTAGTGGTGATATATATCAGCTTGAATCAACTTACTCTAAGGGAGAAATCCTAACTGTATAATTCTTTACAGTTTCTATGAACTTCGGAAAACTGTCCGTCGTTTTACAATGTTGTTGGTTATTTTTTTCGTTCGTTTTCTTAAAATGTTACTCTTCACTGCTCAAGAGCGAAATGCTAATAGAAAACTCTAAATTTATCGATAATATCGATGACATCTTAGCGCACCATCAGCTTGAACCCATGATTCAAAATGAACATAAATTGAATAATGCAATAATAGTAAGTTTGCATTTTAACTTTTGAGAATAATCTTAGTGACCCCTGCTTCGAAAACATTTCTACTTTCGGTTACATTCTTCTCATTTCGAGAGGAAGTAGAATCTGTGTCAAGTTTTCAATGAATTATGCATATTCCTTAGATTATCTGACGTAGTTAGTCCATTTTTAGGTTGTCAAGTTGCGTAATATCACTTTTCCACGTATTTCCTCTATCAAAACTCCTTTCCTCGCCTTTATTATTGGTCAAAACATTTCTGTTATATTCATATTCGTAATTACAATACATCACAGGCCCTTTTTAAGTCTACACTTTTAACACTGTAATTCCATAAAAATTACTTTTATTCTTACTGCTCTTATTTTGAAGGAAAATAGAAGTACGGAATATTCCCGTCTTTCAAATCGAATGGAAAAAAACGGAATTGTATTCCTCAGTTATACCAATGACGTTCTTGAAAACTTCATCAAGGGACACGGAGCTCTGTTTGTCGAAAGTGGAAAATTATCATTCATAATGGGGCAACATGATGTTAAAGAAAGAAGGGGAAAACTAAACCGAAAAATATACATTGGGAAACAGCGTTATGAAAGCACATGGATACACTATTTTTTCAACAAACGGCTTCCTCGCAACGTTCTAGAACAGCTGGATTACTTGTGAGTTGAAACTGAAAAGTTGCGTACATTTTTTATTTATGTAAATTCGATGATCTCGAAGCTAGAGAAGTCTGAGTATATTAAACAATGGAAAACACTTCTAAGAAAGAAGGGCACCTTATAAGGGTTTCTCATAATAGCGGTCGTCAAAACAGGAATTCCGTAAAAACTTTATGTAAAACGAAACTTATCTTTTATAGGAGTTCCTTGTGGTTTGAAAATCGCTTTCGATGAAATAGATTCCGGATATTGTCTTACTGACGGGTTAGGTCATTTCAGATTGGGTTGGGCTTTGTAAGAGGTAAATGTCAAAGGTTGAGTCGGGATTCCGATTAATGCTTTTGAGCAGCATTTATTTAAATCATTACACTCGTTCGTGTTGTAATGAAATTTAGGTAATAGACATTACATTGTTACATTAATAGACATTACATTGTTACATTAAATATATTTAGAATTGTATGTGTTCACTATAGTGTATATAATTCCGAAAAGATATTCTTTTACGACCGAAGACTATTTTATTGTTGTCAAATATATTACTTGGATAGGTCTTATTGTCACGCTTGACTTTTCGTCCTGATAAATTTTGACCCCAAATGATTTTGTAAGAAGTTTTTTACGCCATAAGGCTTCACAGCATACCCTAGTAATTTAGATGATCTCGACCGATAATAGTTTTAATTAGTTTATTCAAATCTTTAAAAAGGAATCCAGAGGAATTTATCATTCAATATAGAACTTTAATCAATAATATCCATAAGCAGTTAGCATTATCGGCGTAAATTTCCTATGGGGATGAAAACTTAAATAATTATGCTGGGAAGGGGTTGTCGGGAAGTTAATTTTAAGGATAATGCCTTTGACGGTGCATATTATGGTGAGATGAATCCGATTTGATAAAAATGGGATTGATGAAATCGATTTCAGTCGAAATGGGATAAAACGAAAAAAAAAATGGTTCAAAACTAAATGGCCACGTTATAAAATTTATATTTTTTCAATACTACAAAACGTTTTTATGGTTCGCAATTTATTCACCAAGAACACAAATCAAACTTTTTCAAAGAGCATATAAATATATAAGTGAAATTTTTATAATATTTCAGGATTTTGAGGTTCGTGGAGACGGCACAATCCGAACCAGGAGCTAGAAAAGAAGCTTGGAGTTTCAGGAAAAGTATGTTCACCGAAATATCTCAGGTTCAGGAGAGTGGACCCCTATCACTTGGATTTCTGTCTAGAGTTTTTATGATCATTATATTTGGACTGTCTTTGTCGATGATTGTGGCCTTTTGTGAAATTATATTTACTTCATTTGAATTTCGAAGCCGAAACAGAATACAGTAGAACACGTTTTTGACTTTTAATAAAACGGAGACTCGTTTTCTGATCTGAATATCTTTCGGAACGCTTCTAGCGTTTAAACCGTTAATTGGTTTTTCTCGCGGGTTTATCAGAAAACTCTGAATTCAGTTGAAATATATATATATCACTTGCATATTTTACTATACAAATTCACGTACTGTAGTTCACACACAGCTCATTTTTGTCATTGTTTTAAATGATCTGCCATCTAGGCATAAGTTCTTAGTTATTCCCTCTTTGGCCAAATAATTGTAAACACTATTCAACTATGATATTCCGCAACTTTGTAACTGCCACAAAATTAGTACATGAGCATCCGTACATCGTTTCGGAGAATGGTTCGCGCACGCGTTTTAACAGGACATTCTACTCTCGAATGCTTTTCTCGTTCTAAATTTTGTTTGGATAACTTGTATTATTAAAACAGCGATCAAAATCGAAGCCAAAAGTATGAAATATATTTCGTCACGTGATATCACGTGATAATTTTAATTCTTTTATTTGGGCTTATTGGCTTGTTTGACTACGGAAGTAGTTTTCATGGTGTGCACTTAGTGCCACAGTTTCCAGTATTGAAAATCATGAATTTTTAATTGTCCAAATGACATATATGGTACAGAAAGGTTCTGTTTCGACCGTATCTCTCTGTAAGTGTAGCTGTTGTTACAACCTAGGTGATCGCGTTCACATTTTGCTAATAAGAGCATACGTGTTCGCTATTTCCGGAATTTTGTCACAGTTCACAAAAACTTCGAAAATTGAACTTGGCTTCAGTCTATCCTAGAGCTCGGCATTTTCTATCCATTATCCAAAAATTGGAGGATAACCGGTTATTTATAAACAAAGTTGGAACCCAGAAATAGAAAGGTATACTTTCATTATCGAAAAGTTATTCACACAGAAAAAGAGCAATTACAAGTCGCGAAGAGATTGAGCCTGAGATTCCTATCGCCTATTTTCACCGTGTACTTTTATGGAATCGTAATGTCAGTTTTTGCAACTCTGGTCGAATGCATTTTCAAATTTTCACATCATTTTAAATTAAAAATACTCGACAACAATGGAGTTATTTCTCGAGATTCTTTTTAGACTGTTCTCTTTGAAATTCCTTCACTTTTTTTGCTTTGCAATTGAAACTAATTACTTTTTACTTAAGTTTTCGAGTTTTGGATTAACCTAAAATTTTGAACTCATTATTAATAACAATGAAAGTAAAAAACAATGTCTTGTTCTTAACAATATTACTCGTATTTACTCTAAATGCTATCTCACCGGAAAATTTGATCGTGAATTTCTTGACTATAAAGGACATGACGAATTGAATGCAGGACTTCAGTTCTGTTCCCTTACTCAGACGTTAGTGAGCGATATATGCTACTGACAAGAAAATGATAGGAATTTATTTGAATTAAATATTGTAATGAAAATACACAGTTAAGTCGCGTTTTCAGTCAATCTTTTTTCTGAAGCTTTCGTGTCATTGTTGACGAGCTTTCTATTTGTAATACTCCTACCAAAAATCCAAATAAGAAAATACAAGCTCGACGCCGCTTACAAACAAGATTCGTATTTTTATCTCGTTTGTAATGGTTTCAATGCAATTGGGTCCCTATATGGACCCTTGGTAAGGATAATACTAATCAGGGTTCAGTATATCTTGAAGGAAATGTGGTTTACTTTGGGAGACAAGTGAAGGAGTGTTGTCACCTCCAGCTGACAGGTGAGAGTCGGCAGCTATAGAGTGTTATAGCCGACACGTGTCGTATTCTCTCAAGAAGCTTGACTTACAAGTGTTAGTCTAACTCCCAAATACGAAGCTTCGTGCTGAAGTAGTGGGTTCTACAGTTCGAATAAGCTAATCAGAGTAAAACCACCCGGTTATATGCTTGTCGTCCAAATCTTTCAGACGATATAACACTTTATTTCTGAAATTCAAAATAACTAATAGATTACACCCCCCGTGACGCGTTCTTCAGAGGACGTTGCTTAGCTAAAAAGTACCAAAAAACAACAGGCACTGAAAGTATTCATTACGTGGATTTTACAACTTTTTATCTTTTTATAAACAAAACGGCAAAGATCCCGATTGGTCACCCCGAGATCATATTGGAAAACATTTCTGACATCTTTTCGTTTGATGGTCTCCTGAAATGTGACGTATTACCCAGTCAAAACCTAAATCACCCGGTTTTACCAGCCAGGATCAATGGGAAGCTGACGGTTCCTTTATGCTACATATGCTTTAAGACCCAGTTCCAGGGTAATTGTAAACATTCACCCATTGAACACTCTAAATTTCCGATTGACTGAACCTTCGCTCAAGATTTTCGTCTGATGAAAACGGATCACCTACGCTGGAATATGCGAAGTCTACAAAAATAAGTGAGATTCAAACAAAAATATAACACGTAATCAAGTCTTAATCTACTTGGCATTTCCAAAAGGGAGGCCATAAATGTATTTTGCATTTCGTATACGCTTGAAATATTTTAAAAACACAGTTAATGTTCCGAAAAGTCGTATATATTTGCTTATTGTTTTACCAAATAACTTATTGATTATGGTTTTAACTAAAATTTTACTTTTCCTCGGTAATAGTTCTCGCCAAATTGAAAAGCATCTTTTTTATGGATTGAAAACGAGTAGACCAAAGCGATCATGTATTTATAACACGCGAAACTGTATTTATCATGATTGTTGAAATATTTGTCTGCAATAAAATCGCTTAAAATATGAGCATTAACCTTTAGAAGGATGAAATAAATGCTATTAACATTGGAACAAATGTTTAAAGTTTGGCTTTTCGCGAAATTGAACGTTAGCAATTTTTAACAGAGGCTCTCGAGCAGTGTAACAGTTTAGCACGTATCCCAATCATTTCGAAAGTATTTCCAAAGATTTTTTCCAGCTCTCCGATGAACGCTGCCGGTTAAGTTAGGTAACGCCAACGGTAAGTTTATCAATTGCTGACATTGTATTGCAAACTTGCTTCACTTCATGGATCGGTGTAAATTCCTCAAGTGTAAGAAGAGCGCAAATAAGAGGAACTTTGATGGAAGCCCTGCCTTTCTGAGCCTAGATCTTTCTCGTAACCCTAGCCTTTCACCGCGTGAATCTTAATCCTATCGATGATAATGAAGTAGGAGCCAGGGATATGTTCAGACGCACTTGATTGACTTTACAATGAGTTTTAGAATACCTATGCTTTAACTTTGTAGAATGGTTTTGGTTGATTTTCTAAGAGAATGAGCCACAATATTTTAAATAGGCGTATTGAAGAATTGTAAAAATTTCTTCAACCCTTTACTCACCTTCAAGTGCTGCACACAAATTTGCATTAATTATAAATAATACAAGCTGGGAAGCCAAAATATACCTCTCCGAGTCGAGGCGATGGCTATCTACCCACTTAAGATGTTTCTTAAGTAATTAAATAAATATAATGATATTAATTATTTCTATCGTCAGTATTTTACCTTAATTCTAGTTAAATTGATTTTAGAGATTTTATTCCTAAAATCATTTTAAACATAGCTATTGGTAACGTTTGACTTCTAGCGAATACCTTATTCAGAATTTTTGTAAATTTAAGGTATGTAAGGCGATTGATTCACCGTAAGAGATAAAAAAATACGCAATTGCGTGAACCTTTGGTAGAAGCCCGGCCATTGGGAGGCTAAACGTTTCTCATAAATCTATCCGCTCGCCGCGTATCTTAACCCAAACCATGATGACGGAGTAGAAGCCAATGTTGCTGATCGGTGTTGTGGTATTGACGAAAGACCAATATATGGTGGTGTTAGTAGACAATAAGTAATAGCCAGAGGATGAAAATAGAATGGCTACTTAATGAGCGGCTTTTAAGTTAGATAGATAAAGAAATGAAGTACAATTTTCTGATTTTCTGTGAACAAGTTTGCTCCGATTTGGCAACTGCAAACGAGGTGACAGACAAACACATAGACACGTTCAGTGTAATACCACTCCGTAACGTCATCGCCACTCGAAGAGGTAAAAAGGTGCCATCAAGTAGTATAGTTCCCAATCGCGCCGTTCATAATACAAAAGCTAAAAGCCAAACAATTTCAATCCCATAAATGTCATCAAACAAAAGTGAACATGACCATTCAGTTTCACGAACCTGAACATCCTTACTTTGAAATAGAGCTCGGCATTTTCGATCAATTATCCACAAATTGGTGGATAACCGATTATTTATAAACAAATTTGTGGATTATAATACGATTTAAAATGTAAGTTCTGTGGATAATTTTCGGGTATGGATAAAGATAAAATGAAGTGGATAATTGTACTACTGATCAGATAATGCCGAGCTCTACTTTGAAATTGCACTTTTCAAAAGAAAACATGCGCAATCGAGAACCCGCACTGCATATTACTATTTATCAGTTTTATTTTGTTTTTAGTATAGTAGAGTACAACGTCAGAAAATGTGCGAAACACTTCCGGCCAACCATACCTGCCTGAGGATCGGCATGGATATGGTACTTATGAGAAGATTATTTTGAAAATGGGAGGCTGTATAATATATGGTATTCCGCAGACACGTCTGAACTTTTTAATGGAAAACTCCAGAAAAAATCAAGTCTTTGATCCATACGCCGAAAATCTGATTTTCGTAACACTTATTTTGTTTGCTTATACGAAAAGTGTCACGTAAGGTTTATACTTTCTTGCTACTCACACGTGGGAGTCCTGTTATGGAAATAGTCGATTTGAGCTTCAATTGACATAGAAATAATTTTTTCTTGTTTATCATTAATATTTTTAACTTATATTCCATCAGGGATCCATATAATAAGCAGGAATAGAGAATGGTTAGACTTTACTTAAGTATGACTCATAGCCCAGTATAGAGCCCCCTCCCCCTTCAACACGTTATTGAAAATTTTGAATTATCTTATAGGCTCACTTAAACTACGTTTTGATGACGTTGCTGACGGGGACGGCGAAAAATACGTAGTTCCTTTTTACTTCTGTCGCTATGACCGGCCCCTTCTTCAGTACCCCACCCCTTTCCCGGGAAATGGGTCGTGGACTTTGACGCGTGCCAAAATTATCTCTATTCCTGCTTCTAAAATTGCGTGAATTCCTGATTCCATTATGAGATAATTATTTATTGAGTTTTCAAGTTTAATGTATTGAGTTCAATAATCAAAAGAATTCTCCCCAAATTTAATGACGACTCCAATCGAGATTTACTCTTCAGAATGTTAAATTTGGACACCCGCATTTTAAAAACTTTTCACAACATAATATAGATGGAAATTTGTAAGTTACAACGACACAGTGAGTGCCCTGAAGCGATTGCACAAACCTGTTTCTAAAATAGAAGTGATCAATAAGTTTACTGCGATTCAATTAGATGTACGTATAGATCTTATTACTGTTATTAATGAATCGAAGTAGTGGTCGCGTGAAATAGTAATTCACTTGGAAACACGCTTTTATTAACTTATAGCTTCACAAAGTTTAATCACACACGTAGCTGCCACAACTTTCATGGACCATTCCTATAAATACATACAGTACGGTTGGTCGCCCTCTTAGTTTCTTTCCTTCGCACCAAGAGGCAATTTCAGGGGGAGCGCGCTTTCACTACACTCGGGAGTCTAGTCGACTAACCTAGCCTCTTTTGATTGTTCCTTGACGAGAGAGAAATAATCCAAGAAGGCTTCTCTTATGACATTAATGGAATAGTCTATTTGTCGTAATACGAATATGTAGATTTCTTTTACTATATAGGAATCTTTAAGCACTCATATGCCCTGAATGAAAGGTGAAGTGCTCGCGTTTCATTGGTCATTTCACATTTATACGTCAACCGTTGACTCTAGATTTCCTCGATCAGAATACGCAAAGAGAACTTGTTTACATTTGAGTTCGACACGCATAGGTCGCTAGCTACTTCAGTGACACCAGACGCGGAGGAACATAATTCGGGAACACGGCTCCTTTGGATCCTTGCGATCCTTCCACCTTAAGAACCAATTTACTTGGTACATAAATAAGGGAACTACTATATAGACTGAGTAGAGTGTCTAAAATATTCTTTAGTTAAAACTATTCACAATACCGAAGATTATTTGGGAGTAAGGCACGAAGATCTTATCAATCTGGGTATTTTGCTTGGACTATTTAAGACGTCGTGTATCTGTTTTTATATGAGGAATTTTTTATGTTCTCGCGGCTACGGCGAGCTCAGCCGCCGGCGGCTCGGGAATTGGGAATTCGGGATAACGCTTAGTGTAGTTTTCCGCAGAGCTATTTTTCTGTTGAAATTAAAAATTTCTTATAATATTTAGTTGAAGACTTATTTAATGTCTCGAAAATTTTCGAAACTAGAGCTTTTAAACGTTGAATATAATATAACGACTAACGAACGATACAGCAAATTTGCCTTCCGAACTTCCTGGTTATGTCGTCGGCGAGCTCGACTCGAGGTCCCATACAAGAAAATAGTAATAGCCGTCGCCGATTGGTCTGGCATTAAAGATGTTATCCACGGTTTGGGGCTTGTGATTGGTTACAAGCTTTCTTGTTCGTCTGCTTAGTTTTATGTCATGATATCCAAGGCCAAAGCTATGGAAAAGTGGCACTTACGTACTTTATGTGTGAAGCATAATCCTCTTTTGGTTATATGTGGTTCAAGTACAATATGCATGACGTCAGGGATGATGGTTTTTGTAGTGTTTAAGCCCGCAAGGTAACGCAATGAGTTTAGGTAAAAATAGTTTTTATTGTTGTCAGTATATTACATGTACACTGCGTGTCGTGAAGTGGTCATTCGAGGTAATTGCTGCGATAAATAAACATACGAGTTTGGGTACTAAAAAAAACTATTTTGACCTACAGACAAGGCTAATATATTTACAGAACAGTTTATAATCGTCCTTTCCTTTAGTTCAAGCACAAAGGCCCATACACGGCTGGTTATTGATTACAAGTAGAAGAAATCAATGTATTCCTGAAAATTTCACACGTCATGTTTGCGTAGAGAAAGAGTGCAGTGCAATTGATACCCATTTTTCTATCAGTGCGATTCTGTTAAAAAAAATAAAATTGTCGTCCAAAAAGTTAGTCCAAACTTTTCTTTTTCAGATATTCGATACAGAAGTGTTTTACATTATCCCGAAACCATTTACTCCAAAACTTTATCATATACCCCCTCCTTTATATCAATCTGGCCAAATCATACTCAGTACAGTACCTCGTCATGAAGATTCTTCAACAAGTGAACCCATGAAACTTCTACTACTGGATTCAGTCATATATCTTAGTACCTTAGTGGCCATTGTGGTGGTATCTGTCACTTACCATTGCATTTCTCGAAGATCCGGGTTGCAAATGCGCAAGATTAATTTCTCAAACACTTTTCGGACCGTTTGGATATTCCTGCTCCATCTTGTTTTAAATTGTTAAGTACTATTCAAGTTTTACCAAGAGTTAATCAAGAAGCTGTTTAACACTACCATAAGCTTATAATGCGTAAGTACGTGTCTGCAGTAGGGCTATGTAACATCGGTATTGTTAATTTGATCGTCTCGTAATTCTCCAAATTAAGAGGAAATTATTATAAAAAACAATCATCAAATTTGCTTTCAAAAGAGTTTTAGCCCATTCATTTCTGAAGCTAAATAAATTTCAATGAAGTTAATTAAGCCTTGGTGCTTCGCCAGCTGTTTAAATATGTCGCTAAAATCAACACAACAGATGAAAAATTATTTTTCCCTTTGATGATTGTTAAACGCAGCCCTTGGTCGAGTCAGGTCAAGGGAAGAGATCAAAGAAGAATTCATTGTAGGCATTCATGGTTTCTGTATCCAGCAAGGCTGCCGCGAAGAGACGCTCCTCTAATAGTGTAACATTCACATTCATAACTCCCGCCGCCCACTACTCCCGCTAGAGCGCGCCATGCTCAACGGGCGCTGAACTCCGCTTAGGAGAGAAACGAAAGACATTCTCGTTCCCGGCTCTCTAGTACGAGGCCGCATGTAAATACCAGAGAGATAAACCCACAATAAAATCAGTTAATGTTATTAGTTTAACCCTCGTTTATTCACTCGACTAACATGCATTACAAATAGAAAAGAACCACTACTAGACACTCATTTATAATGGATTCGTGCTCGTAGAAAATAACCTTTTGACCGAAAATAGTAGTGGAGAGTTTGATAAGCTTACCGGTGTCAGTTGCTCTAGGCCAATGATGCGCAGACCACAACCTCGCCATGCTAGAAGTTAATACTTGAATTACGCAGACACAACAAGGTATTATACCTACTGCGCAAAAACTAATAAAGGCTGCGTAAAATAATTGAAACTGCATTTGAAATGGAACTTTGTTTTTAAATATTAGTGTCTAGGTATGTATCTATGTTTTAAATGACTGACTTTAATATCGTGACTTTAGCTGATTTATCTATTTTGGGACGGAGATTGCCAACGAGAATTTTGCTTGGATCCTGGACTGTGGCGTCGTTTGTCCTGATATGGTGCTATTATAGTTCCATGAAGTTAGAAATGGTCATTTCACACTCAGATCCTGTTGAATCCATAGAAGATTTGCTGAAAAAACCCAAAATGAATCCTTATATGCATTTTGGAAGGTTTAAGCAGACGATAGAGGTTTGTTCATTTAGAATACCAAAACCATGAAACTACGAGAAATATTAATAGCACAATTGTTTCATTAATATATTTCAGGCATCAGATTCAAGGTACACCAAGCTTCGAGAGAGAATGGCTTTAAACGGGCACTATATTTCGCGTCCCGACGCACAGTTTTATGAGAAATTTAATAAAGGAACGGCTTTGGTATTTAGCGAAACCCAGCTCATTGACAGCGTAATTGAGCTATTTGATGCGGAACTGACTAAACATAAAAGGTTATTACACGTAGGAGAAAGCGTTTATGAGATGAATAATCTGTACATTATATTCAACAAGAAACTGCCGGCAAATGTCATTGAAAATCTTAACTATGTGTAAGCCCAGGACGTTTGGTTTTAACTAGGCTTGTGCGAGTACTCGACTCGAGGCTCGGATCCAAAATATTAAAGACTCGAAGGTGATATCGAGCCTTAAAAAAGGCTCTGCCCAGGCTCGAATAAGACTCAATGTCAAATTTCAATATCTTTCAAGTTTTCCTAGAGTTTATTTTAAAGGAAAATTCGCAAGCGCAGAGAGTAAAGCTCGCCAAAAGACAAGGCACCAAATATTATTTAGTAGCTTTGTGGAGGGACAAACTAGAATGTAGTTCTAGCTTTGCCACTTTCTTATACCTTGTATTCTTGGCCAGCTCGCTAAGCAACATGTATTTTTGGTCTCTGTAATAGTTTGCTCTTCCCATATAATTTAACTTGATGTTGAGTAGGAATGAAGTCTCGAATAGAAATTTAAAGGCTTGTTAATTATTCGAATAAAGAATTTCGACAAGTGTTAGAGGCTCGAGTACTCTATTCTGGAATTTTTCAATTCAAAGCCAAAAATCAAGGCTAGCACATTCCTCATTTTAATATAATGGGGGATTTCGCAAAGTCGGGCTGGTCACGTGCAAATGTTTCTTGAGACGTCACACAAGTCCTAATACTGTAAAAATATAGGCTTTGGTTGGTCGCAGGCCTATTTCTACAGGGAGATAGTTATATGTCGTCTAATAGGCTATGCTACTTATAAACGTGTTTATTAATTGTTTTATTACTTTAGTTACGGAATAAACATCAGTATTATTTTATTAAACAGAAAAAACAATTAAGCTGCTAAATCCATATTCACTGTAAAATTTGAAGATGCAGACAGTTTATTTCTTTGACCCTAGTCTTGAAAATGTCGAATTTTCAACCTGAATGATATTTTTCCTGCAATAAACCTACGACGTAGTAGTGACGTAAGCACAAACACTAAATCGAGGTGGAGGGTACTAACAATGTTTGCGAAATCATCTATAGAGCTATATCAGTTGAAGGGGGGAAACGTCACCGTCGGGCCCGCCAATAAACGGAGCCGGTTTTCACCCTCCCTGCGTGCGGGCCGCTGAAGATCTCTGTGCTTAATTTCGCGCACAATAATGCGCCTAGGCGGGGACTGGAAAAACCCTGCCCCAAAAACTCTTCATACCCCCGAATTGAAATGGCTCTATTGTTACTTGGAAAAATATAGAATTAGGTCTAGTAGACCGTCAGCTTAACAATAGTAAATCCCGTCTAACCATTATTTTTAATAACCATTGACAGAATTGGACGAATAGTGGAAACGCGACAATTTGAACCCAGGAAGAGAAAGGCATTCTTTCATAACCGAAAAAATCTTGATACGGAAAAAGAACAATTACAAGACGCGAAAGGATTGAGCCTGAGATTTCTATCGCCGATTTTCACCGTGTACCTTTATGGAATCGTACTGTCAGTTTTTGCATTCCTTTTCGAATGCATTTCGAATCGATTCATCGTTTTTATTTCAAAAACATGAAATCAACGCAGTAGCATTTCTTTACACATCATTTCATCACAAGTCGAAATTCTATAACGCGGCGCACTAGTGTAACACCTTCGCGCACACAAAGAAAAATGCATAGACTGGTTTTAACTCTTTCTGTACTAATTTTGAGTTGAAAAACAAGACTATCTTAAAAATAAAATAAATATAATCAATATTATGTTTTCTTCGTTTTTCACCTTATTGCGCGCTACATAAGTTTGAAAAAGAACAATAAAACATTCTTGAGAGACTTGACTAATATTGACGTCGTTTGAAATGAAGGATTTGCCTATTGTTTCGCCCTACTCAAATCGGTAGTATATAAAGGTTTCGAATCTTAGCTATGGATAAGAACAAACACATACGTCGCTCGGAGAGGTAAAAACCGGCAAAAGACAGACAATTTTACAATCGTGTTTTATCGATGACGCTCTTTTATAGAATATTTTGAGGAAGAAATTACTGAAGGAAAACCTTTTCGATTGGTATTTGACAAGGAAAATTTCTTGGTATTCGGTAGCTGGTTCGATACCCAAAAAGTGGTATTCGCACACCCCATTGATACAATCTCCTTCTGTCGGCAAAATGTGCAAACCGCCCTTGTGGAAACAAGTATATATTTCGGTGGTTGTTTTTGGAATTTTTTTTAGGTGACTGGTAGTGAAGCAAATTCATTACATGTATGAGGAATGACAGACAAATGATTGGAATGCAGTTGAAAATCAACTATATTGATATTTGTACCTATAAGGCTTTAATAGTAGGAGACCCTAATTTTAATTTTGAGTTTGGTGTGGAGATGCAAGCGTTTTTATTATAAATACCGAAATTTAACTTCATAGAATAATATTGATATCAAATTCCAGACAATGTCGAAAGTACTTGAGAAGACTTTTGTGATAACAATTGGTAATTTTGGTCGTCTTCGGTTCGAATTATTCAAACATAAGTGGACAGATTTTCTTAGGGACAAACAACAAGATATGGGGAAAATGGAAACCAAAAAGATAAGTACGGTCTACAATGAAATTAAAAAGTGTAACAGAATAATTGATCACTTAATTGAAATATTAGTCATTCCGTTAGCTTACTTTGTCATCCATTTCTAAAAATTGAGATACTTTTTTTATTTCCTGTTCGGGTTCCGAACAAACTGTTACAATTTTTTCGAAATGAAAATAACTTGGATAAAATTTAGTTTTAAACTCTTGGTAATGGTAAAGCGCATCTTTATTGAAATTGATTTGAGCTCTACGTTATTACGTACACCGAAACAGGAATGAGATTTAATTATATCTAATCTTAAACGTTTTTATGAAATGTAACTAAAATGTCGAATCTACACGTCGCCTGAAATTTTTAACGTACTTCGTCCCAAAACATGTATGGTTTCTGGCTTATTTCGCAAAGTCTTATAACGAAATTTCTGAAAACAAAATACAATATTTTTACTAAAGTAGTTCAACATTGTACTGGATAAATTGTAGAGCTCGGCATTATCTATCCATTATCCACGTTATTTTTTCTTTATCCATAATCGAAAATTATCCACATAACTTACATCTTAAATCGTATTATAATCGACAACTTTGTTTATAAATAATCGGTTATCCACCAATTTGTGGATAATGGATAGATAATGCCGCGCTCTAATAAATTCGAGGTGGAAGACACTTAAGAACTCAGTTGTACAATATGACTTGAACTCAATGTACTGTCAAAGCTGAACTCTTGAGTTCCGAAGGATTTGAACTCGATGCACTGTCAAAGCTGAACTCAGGTGTACACAGAGATCTAGAGCGTCTACCCCCTCGAATAAATTGAACACCGATATCAATGAACAGGGCCGGATTAAGCAATTTTGCACCCGGGGGCCGAGATAGTGTGCGTCCCCATAAGTCGGAAAAAACGGAACAGCAAATGTCCCCAAGGGGGAATAGTTAAACTCAATGCGCCCCCAACAAGCGTTGCGCCCGGGGCCAGTGCCCCCTCGCCCCCCTTAATCCGGCCCTGTCAATGAAATTTAAGATATAACCACCGTTGGAATGAATTGGAATTCAAAGCATATAGGAAAAAGTGGCAAAACTTATTGTGGGGTTGGAATTCCATTTTGTGGAAACACACATATTTTTTTAGGTGTTCTAGGTGCCATCCTCTGATAGCTTTGATTCTTCATATCAATTTTTTAGGTTTGTTAATAGCACCAAGCAGATTCGGGGAGATTAAACATCTTTTCTAGCTAAAGTCTGTCAAACGAAAGAAGAGCCCTGAGAAATTTGTCCAAATTGGTGTCACCACCATCGACCCCATAGTATTTAATCAACTTGTTTTGTTTTGTCAATAGTCGTCTGTAATATAGTCTGCTATAAACAGATAGGCTTAATCGCAATAGAACCAATACATTTTGCAATATATATTTAATATGTTTATGTTTCATGGTTTTTTACGATCATTGAGTATTAAAGAATATAAAACAAAATTAACGACAAGACACCTGTGTTATCTTTATTGAACTAGCATTGCAATATTGTCCATAAGTCTAAGTAGTTCAGCATCAAAGCGTCTTCATTCCACGTCTTCATCAGAGTCTTCGCTGTCTTCTTGCATATTAATTATAAGAGGTTCAATTGTGGTTTCGATTATGGGATCTTTTTCCCAATACTCTTGCATTATATTTTCGACGTGCTCTATTGCCTTACGCCAATTCTCTGGTATCACACGTTCAATGGCCCTCAATGTTGCATCTTTGACCGTCGAGAGTTTGAAACCAGAATTCTACTTCGCAACGTCGTTCTTCACTTGTGCCCATATTAGTTCAATCGGGTTAAACTGGCAATACACCTAAAAATAAATTCATTCAAAATTTACAACGGCCTTACGAGTTTCTAAACCGGGCTTTCACGAATGAGGGGTGATCTTATTGGTTCGCTTAGAAATGCGCAGAGGCAGAATATTAGTGTCAGAATGTTTTCAGCCAATGAAAAAATGTCACCTTTGAGATTGTATTTCTGTTCACTAGATGGCGCTTGCTTCATTTTCAATCTGCCCCTTAACGGGCGTATATTTATGGCCAGCTTGTTTATTTTATTTTTAGGTCTATGGTACGGTGGAATCCTCACTACCGTGTGACCTCTACTTTTAGCAAGCTCGTCAATTTCGTACTTCAGGGTTCTGGGCTTGTGACGCAGCCATTTCTGCATGTCGCCTTTACGGGTTGCTGTGGTTGGTTTTGTCCACAATAACTTAATGATATGACGCGTTGTCCATGAAGATGGTCGCATTGTTTATGTTGGGAAGAAGTTGCTCGATAAACCACTCTTTGAAACATTTAGCGTTCATGTCTTCATGGTAGTCGGCAAGCCCCGATTTAGATGGAAAGATCAGTAGTCCATTGTCTACAAAACCTTTCGAGGAACCCGCGTGAAGAACAATAAGTCTCTTTCCTTTACCAGAAGGGACCTTTGGACCAGATACTGCTTCGGACTGCCAACATTTCGATACCGTATGGTTTTCGTTGACCCACGTCTCGTCTATGAAAATAACATTGTCCTTCAAATCAATATGTCTTACTATTTTAAGAAATTGACGACGGCAAGCCACGACATCGTTTCTTTCCATAAGATGCTGGCGACTATCGGCCTTTTTATATTCGAAGCCAAGTTGACGTTTAAGTACTTGTCGTAATGACTCACGGCTACCGCTGAAAATCGGTTCTTTTCTAACTTCGTCCACGTGTCTTAAGGCTTCTAGTAATTTATCTAGCCTCGGGAGGTCTTTTTCTATGTAGAATTGGTGTAGTCTGCGTCTTATAGCTTCAAGCTGAAAGCTGTCTAGCTCAGTCACAGGTGATTGGCGGCTTCTAGATTTGCCGGGGCTCTGGGCAACCTCTTTTCGAATCCTTTTAATTGAGGTTACACTTACTCCAAATGCTTCTGCAGTGCGAGCTACTACTTGCTCAACAGGATAAAGAACACGATTTTCGTTGCGCTCTCTTTCAAAATAACGTCCTACATTAGAGACAATAATTCGACCTTGACTACGGATAGTTGAGCCTTTACACATTTTCGACATGTTGAAGTAACTAGTAGCAGTAACCTCTCATATATTAATGCTAAACAATCACGTTTCTAATTGAACATATATCATACAATCAATAGGTCAACCACATGTTTTTTTTCATTTCTATATCTAGTCAATGAACGAACAATGTCGATTGACCAAAAAACAAAGTGAATTGTTAATAAAAATATGTCAATCGAGGTGCCATTGTCTTAAAAAATAAAAACGATGGTGTGAAGAACAATGTTATTTTCATAGACGAGACGTGGGTGAATGAATACCTTACAGTATCGAAATGTTGGCAGTCCGAAGCAGTATCTGGTCCAAAGGTCCGTTTTGGTAAAGGAAAGAGACTTATTGTTCTTCACGCGGGTTCCTCGAAAGGTTTTGTAGATAATGGACTACTGATCTTTCCATCTAAATCGGGGCTTGCCGATTACCATGAAGACATGAACGCTAAATGTTTCAAAGAGTGGTTTATCGAGCAACTTCTTCCCAACATAAACAATGCGACCATCTTCATGGACAACGCATCATATCATTCAGTTATTGTGGACAAAGCACCTACCACAGCAACCCGTAAAGGCGACATGCAGAAATGGCTGGATGACCACGATATTCCTTATGATAAAACCTTACTCAAAGCGGAACTTTATGAAATAATAAAGCGTCACAAGTCCAGAACCCTGAAGTACGAAATTGACGAGCTTGCTAAAAGTAGTGGTCACACGGTAGTGAAGATTCCACCGTACCATTGCCAGTTTAACCCGATTGAACTAATATGGGCACAAGTGAAGAACGACGTTGCGAAGCAGAATTCTGGTTTCAAACTCTCGACGGTCAAAGATGCAACATTGAGGGCCATTGAACGTGTGACACCAGAGAATTGGCGTAAGACAATAGAGCACGTCGAAAATATAATGCAAGAGTATTGGGAAAAAGATCCCATCATCGAAACCACAATTGAACCTCTTATAATTAATATGCAAGAAGACAGCGAAGACTCTGATGAAGACGTGGACTGAAGACGCTTTGATGCTGAACTACTTAGACTTATGGACAAATACTTTAAATAATGTCTTTAAAATATATTGCAATGCTAGTTCAATAAAGATAACACAGGGGTCTTGTCGTTAATTTTGTTTTATATTCTTTAATACTCAATGATCGTAAAAAACCATGAAACATAAACATATTAAATATATATTGCAAAATGTATTGGTTCTATTGCGATTAAGCCTATCTGTTTATAGCAGACTATATTACAGACGACTATTGACAAAACAAAACAAGTTGTTTAAGTACTATGGGGTCGATGGTGGAGACACCAATTTGGACAATTTTCTCAGGGCTCTTCTTTCGTTTGACAGACTTTAGAACAGGAGAGGAAAGTGAACGAAAAATAAATATGCCAAAACGCCTTCGCCTAACTTATTTACTAATATGTGGCCACATTTCCAAGAAAAATGCCCAAATAACTAGTTTTTATCTTTTCCAAAAACTAGTATCCTTAATGATTAGTTTTCACCTTCTCCAAAATATTTTCCCTAATCATTAGTTGCTGCCTTTTTCCCAAATTATTGGACCAAATATATAAGTTGAGTTTGTATTTAATACTATTTAGGACCATTGTACAGCACCTGATAGTTTTATTTGTGTGCAGTGTATATATTATATTATAATACTTCTACAAAAATATTAAATTTAAGTTTTTATTCTAAGGGATCGGTAGTACACTGGCAATCGCATTTATAAAACCAGACCAAAAGTAAAAGTAAAAAAAAAAAAAACATCAAGAATGATTTTTCGTTTCATTCTTTTACCCAAAAGTGGAAGTAAAATTTAAAACATCTTTAAGAGCCAATCAAATGTGTGCTTGCAAAAAGGATACGAATCTTACCAATAAAAATCCTTAATAATTTACTGAAGCGTTTCAACATTCAGTTAGATGGTAATTCCTGTCCTTTAACCTAATCTAGAATCTCACCGCCCACTTTTTTAAGGTCGATAATCTTAAACCTTGGTCTCGATTCTCGGAAAATTTATCGTGTTCTCGCACAGGCCTAGTTATATCATTATCCAAAACTACGTAATTTTCCCTTGAGATTTTGTGCACGTGCCGGTATCGCCGCAAATGGTTGCGCCGCTGGTTCGCGTACAGACTGTTAAAAAAGTCTTTGCGCGTTGCAGTTTTCGCACATATTTTACTATATTTCAAAAACTATTCAAGCTAGCGCTCTGGAATAAAGTGCGTTATGAAAGTTATACATTTCTCTTTCATATTTTACCCGTTTCACAGTTGTCCTTTGCATACTTAAACCGGAAACCGGAAATGTCAAAATTATCAACTTTGAAAATATTGGATTCTCGAGGATATAAATGCGATTTTCGGATTCCTTGGGGTCGATTCATATTTGAAAAGTTTTCACCAAATTCAATTCGGATGAATAGGTCACGAGTAATCAGCCTTTATTCAAAATCTGGCAACTTCGATTTAAATGGCGATAATTCACAATCGAGTATCGAATTTTTGTCGTAATAATGCTTGATAGATGTTATGGCACTTTATGCATATATATATGATTGGTCTTGTGGCGCGATACTTTGAAACAATTCAGACGCTCGTTAAAGGGATGGTGAAGTGGAAAATGAAGTAATTTTTTTATTGATTCTTACATAAGACCAATCTGCATAGTGAATTATCAGGAAATAAAACCGAACGATTCTTATACGTCAATTAGTTTGAAATTTCATGGATTATTTTAAATAAGGATCTCCGACCAATCGCGTAGAGCCCTGTCCTTTTATAAACAATTTTCTCGTGGCACGTTCCGCGTTGAATCAATTTATCGCGAGATTTGAAAATATTTGCGTGATGTGACAATTGTGGCGCGAGACATGGAGCGTGCCACGAGAATTGTGTTAACAAAAAGGCACGGCGTTACGCGATTGGTCGGAGGTCCTTATTTAAAATTATTCATAAAATCTTAGCCTAATTTGAATATTAAAATCAATGGGAGGTATTTCCTAAATTTTTCATTATGCAGACTGGTCTTATAAGAACCGATAAAAAATCACTTTAATTTCCACTTCCCCCTCCCTTTAAGGGAAAACTCGCGTCTTTTGAAGGAGAGAAGCGGTTTGAAAATATTGTTATTTGGGCCATGATATCATAGTATTTAGAACTCATATTAATTACGTCTAGGTCTTCAGCCCGACTCATTGAAGCCTAGTGAAAATCTCATTCATGATGGCATATGCGCTTCACGAGATCCCTTCAAATAGACATATTCGACTATTCCATTTAAGAAACAACCTCAGAGGAGATGGCTTCTATAAGTTCTATGCTAGGAAGGTTGGCTACGCGATTGAGCTTCGCTAAACGGAGCCTGGGGTTGCCTATAGCAAATGTCAGGCCATTGAAAGATTTTATTTTAGAGGTAGGAATAGGACAGAGTAATCTAGGCGCGCATCAAAGTCCCGGACTCCCTTCCTCGGGACGGTGGGATATGAAAGAAGAGGCGGCTCATAACGACAGAGGAAAAAAGGAATTACGTATTTTTCGCCGTCCCAGTCAGTAACGTCATAAAAACCTAGTTTAAGTGAGCCAATCTGAAATTTTAAACTTCTAATTACGTGTTGGAGGTAGGAACTCGAAGGAAGTCTTGTAATTTGAAACTCGTAGGAAGTATTGTTATTTGAAAATTTTCCTCCAAATTTTATTAATATTTGTCAGCTTTTAACTAATTATTAATAAAGATAATAAAAGTTTTCGAAATATTCTTCAAAAAAGGCATGTCTTCTTTCCCTCATAATAAAAGTCTTAAAACACAAAATTCCCTAATATCCCCATTACTCCCTAACTGCATTTATCACGCCCGAAGTAATATATTTATATAAATGATCGAGCAAGTAACTGCATTGATGTTTTTTTTTCACTACCCCTCGATGCCCAAAAATAGTGTTTTTGCCATAGAAAATAAAGAAAAGGAGTAGCAGACCAGCAGCGCAGAGACCAACTTCAAGTTTTTACCGTTCGGGCTCGGTTTAGCTGTTAGCTGTTATTTTTAGTTGTGATAATTGTAACCGGCTTTCATTTTTTCCATTTAGTTTTTAGGCTTTTCCATCGGTAGCTTTGAACGTCAGTTTTGAAATACGCCTTTCCCATGCATGGTTGCGGTCGGCTTTATTATTAAGCCTCACCAGAGATATATTTAATTTTAGAAGTAGGAATAGAGAACGGTTAGTGTTTAATTCAGTCCGACTCATAGCCCAGTATACAGCTCCTACCTCCAACACGTAATTAAAAGTTTAAAATTTCAGATTGGCTCACTTAAACTAGGTTTTTATGACGTTACTGACTGGGACGGCGAAAAATACGTAGTTCCTTTTTTCCTCTGTCGTTATGAGCCGCCTCTTCTTTCATATCCCACCGTCCCGAGGGAGGGGGTCCGGGACTTTGATGCGCGCCTAGATTACTCTGTCCTATTCCTACCTCTAAAATAAAATCTTTCAATGGCCTGACATTTGCTATAGGCAACCCCAGGCTCCGTTTAGCGAAGCTCAATCGCGTAGCCAACCTTCCTAGCATAGAACTTATAGAAGCCATCTCCTCTGAGGTTGTTTCTTAAATGGAATAGTCGAATATGTCTATTTGAAGGGATCTCGTGAAGCGCATATGCCATCATGAATGAGATTTTCACTAGGCTGCAATGAGTTGGGCTGAAGACCTAGACGTAATTAATATGAGTTCTAAATATTATGATATCATGGCCCAAATAACAATATTTTCAAACCGCTTCTCCTCTTCAAAAGACGCGAGTTTTCTCTTAAAGGGAGGGGGAAGTGGAAATTAAAGTGATTTTTTATCGGTTCTTATAAGACCAGTCTGCATAATGAAAAATTTAGGAAATACCTCCCATTGATTTTAATATTCAAATTAGGCTAATATTTTATGAATAATTTTAAATAAGGACCTCCGACCAATCGCGTAACGCCGTGCCTTTTTGTTAACACAATTCTCGTGGCACGCTCCATGTCTCGCGCCACAATTGTCACATCACGCAAATATTTTCAAATCTCGCGATAAATTGATTCAACGCGGAACGTGCCACGAGAAAATTGTTTATAAAAGGACAGGGCTCTACGCGATTGGTCGGAGATCCTTATTTAAAATAATCCATGAAATTTCAAACTAATTGACGTATAAAAATCGTTCGGTGTATTTCCTGATAATTCACTATGCAGATTGGTCTTATGTAAGAATCAATAAAAAATTTCTTAATTTTCCACTTCACCATCCCTTTAACGAGCGTCTGAATTGTTTCAAAGTATCGCGCCACAAGACCAATCATATATATATGCATAAAGTGCCATAACATCTAACAAGCATTATTACGACAAAGATTCGATACTCGATTGTGAATTATCGCCATTTAAATCGAAGTTGCCAGATTTTGAATAAAGGCTGATTACTCGTGACCTATTCATCCGAATTGAATTTGGTGAAAACTTTTCATATATAAATCGACCCCAAGGAATCCGAAAATCGCATTTATATCCTCGAGAATCCAATATTTTCAAAGTTGATAATTTTGACATTTCCGGTTTCCGGTATAAGTATGCAAAGGACAACTGTGAAACGGGTAAAATATGAAAGAGAAATGCAAAACTTTTATAACGCACTTTATTCCAGAGCGCTAGCTTGAATAGTTTTTGAAATATAGTAAAATATGTGCGAAAACTGCAACGCGCAAAGACTTTTTTAACAGTCTGTACATTTACCAGCTGCAAATACAGCTTACCAAATTTATTGGGCTTTTATTTCACATAAAAGAGCTTTGGATAGTTTTAGAGTGAATTTGTATCTCCAGAGAGCAATCATAATAATGGCTGGCCATGTATAGGGTTGCCTAGTTTTATTTTACCTCACGATACAGGGATCCTACACGACCTGGAAAATCGTAAAAATTCTAAAATGAGCCTGAATAATCAAGGCAAAATATTTTTGAATCAAACTCAATGGAAATCGAAATCGCAAAAGCAATATAACGTTATCAATTCCCATAATTATTTTCTATCGACATTAAGAACCCTAGTCCAAATGAATATGTCATATTAAACCTTGAAAGATTTTCAGATAATGGTAACGCTTTCCAATTAATTTTCATATAAAAATGGATATGTATATGCGTTTTGCAATTTTTAGCAAAATGGGCAGGGAAGTTTATTGTAAGGGAAAGCCTGTAATATGGTCTGGGAGTTTCATTTTGAAAACTTTGTGTTAACCCTGCAGTGTATAAAGTTAGTTTATGGACTATCGATTCGAGAAAATAAGGCTCCATTTAAAATTTATATCTTTCGCAAACAAACCATTTCGAAATTAAGTCACTTTCATTTTTCTGTTATTCTCTCTAGGGATAAAAATAACGTTTTCAGCGCTAATTTTACCAAAACCCTGGCAAGGACACTGCACGCATTGAAAGTAACATGCCATTCCGATCTATACTTAGCCAATTACCTAACCACTTTAATACAGCATGGAATAAAACATTGATCATTTTAGCATTGCTAATGGTAATTCGAGGGGAAAATCATTAAAATGGGCAATCACTATAATTAAACTTTCTCTTTCAAAAGTTTCTGGGCATAAGTCTTTGTTAGAAATTTATAAGATGCGATAAGTGTGCATCGGCATAAGTCTCAGAGACCTGCACGGGCCGAGTTTTTCAGGCCCGACCCAAGTCCGGCCCGGTTTTAGCATTTTGAATAAGCCCGAAACCCGGCCCGAGTCCGAGTACATAGTTGGTTTTTCGGCCCGGTTCGGCCCGGCCCGTTACGTGCATAAACCAAGCCCGGCCCGGTCCGGCCCGACACGTTGCATGAATTGAAAAGGCCCGGCCCGGCCCGGCCCGTTACACGTAGTTCAGTTGTAATTTTTATATTTTTTATACATAAAATCAATGATATGAATTCATATTTGTTTTAGCGTCGTGTATTTTTCATTTCTTTTGATAATTGTTCGTTACATTTGTCGTTAGAAGCTTATACTCATTTAAAGTATCTTTCATTTGAACTTAGGATTAAATGATAATCAACAAAAGCCCGGCCCGGCCCGGCCCGTTAATTTCCAAAATTTTAAAAGCCCGACCCGGCCCGGCCCGTTAATTTCCAAAATTTTAAAAGCCCGACCCGGCCCGGCCCGATACAATTTTCAAAAGTGGAAAGCCCGGCTCGGCCCGACCCGATCGGGCCGGGCCTCGGGCCGGACCGGGCTTGAGCCCGGCCCGTGCAGGACTCTGATATTAAGTCTATGTTGTAAACTAATCGAGGAGATTATCACTAAAACTATCTGTTCTTCGATTCGCCGGAATATTAGAATTACGGCATAAGTAAATTTATACGATTAAATTTTATCACTGTTTAGAGTAGGGCATCGAGGGGCTATTCACTCTGATTTTATGCACGGTAAATCATTTAAGCATTGTAAAAGATTCACTCATTAGGGTAAAGTATAGAGCGGTTATCCACTCATTAGGGTAAAGTATAGAGCGGTTATCCACTCATTAGGGTAGGTTATAGAGGGGCTATTCACTCGTACGATGTGGCTACTAATACGAGCCCTTGGGCCGTCTTGTTCTTTCACTTCTACGTGTAATGCCTACGGAATTCTAGGCTTCCATATGGCTAGGTCACACTTTTCCCAGCCAAAATTGATTAATCTATACAGTATATTTCCTCCAAAAAGGAGCCAGTCAAGAATATAATTTTAATTACGCTCAACTTGCTCTTACTCTCTGGGTCGTATCACTGGATATCTTTGGAAAATGTCGCAAACTAGTTTGGTTAATTCTACCTCATTGGGGATAAGAATGTACTGGGTGAGTCTCTCTCTCAAAAAAAAGTTATGTTTGAAAGTTTTTAAAACTCTTATAAATCCGTATGTGTACAGCATGCATTATAGTGATCAGCGGAATTCGCATATCGTGTGCCGAAAAATGCATAGGGTCTTCCGGGGTATAATTATAAATAATTAACAAGGACCCTAGCTTCGTTTGTCTATGTCTGGCAGGGTTTGTTTGCAAAAGCAGCAACACATAAGTTACATGGCCCGGGTTCAAACCCGTGGCTTTCTTTCAGAGAGAATTTTCTACCCAAGGAGTTGAAGAGTCAGTTTTACAGTAAAATTTCGCGGAACCTCTAATTTGGTCCTCGCCGGTTTCCAACCAAAACAAAAGCATTATTCAAATAATCTTAATTCTTATAATACAATAATAATAATAATTCTTCTTGGGACCTTTAAGAAGTCGTTTACTGGATCTATGAGCTTGAATTAAAACCGTCACTACTGATATCCTACATCATGTATTTGAACTTAGAAGCCAAGCGACATTGAGGTTGCTAGTAACCCATGTGCGCCGAACCCAAGGGTACGTTCAGTAACGAAAATCTCAAGGAAATCGCTGTTTTCTTGGTGTTTGGTTGATGGGCTCAAGACGTCACAGTGACGTAAAAGGTTGTTGTACGGAAAAGTAACATTTTGAAGTTAGCGCTGTTTTCAAAAATGGAGTTGGCGAAACGTCTTACGGCCCTCAAAACGTTACGAAGCGCAAATGGCTCTATTGAATTATTAACGAGCTCGCAAATAATGAAATTGTTTTAGAAAATTATGTCTATTTGAATGGTAGAAGTAGTTTTGTAAAGCAAACTAATACAATTACTGTAGCAATAGCATTATTGGAATTTAATTTTTAAATCTCGCGCCTACTTTTCGTCTGTCAAATGTTCAACAGTCAAGCGCTACGTCACGCCATCAAAAAAACCATATCGATTAGATGGTTTTTTTGATGGGCAAGCGCTGAGCATCATGACGTCAAAACCGGAAACACGAAAAAGCGTACAGTGGGAAAAATCTGGCATCGCTTAGTAAGCGCTGTCATCAAAGAGGGTTACTGAACGTACACCAAATGTAAACAAGATCTCTCGGCGTTGTCTGAACGAGTAGACCTAGGGGTCGACTGTAGTCTTACATATGTGATTAACCAATGAATCGCGGAGTAGCGGGCGGTTTAACAAAATCCCTTCCCTAATTATTAGTATGGGCATAAGTTTATAAGATATGTTCCATAAGTATAACACTACCGATACTTCGTAATGCCAAAGACTTACTGAAAGCTAGTTCAAGACTACACTCGGTTTTGCGGTCCTCCTACCTATTTAGTCTGCGACAGCGCCTCACCAGGCGTCGTTTTATGAGAATCTATGACGTTTCACCAACGTCACGTCATGGCAAGCTCTCAGTAACCAGTGACAAACTCACGGGACATATCTCATGAACTTCCGGTCTATGGTCTCTTAAAGATTCCAACAAGAAGATTTTATATTTCAGCATAAACTTAATTTCTACGTAATGAAAGGGTAACAAGACTTTCGTTACAGCCCACAATTATTACACGATTTAACTCTCAACAAAAACAGAGATGGCCTATAGAGCAATTTCAGACGGGGTAATGGCTACGTCACCAATGCTATTTGCCCATAGAGAAAACCTTCACAAAATGTCCGCCCTACACTCAACACTACACACACTGAAATAGCTCTATACCATGGCTTAACCCGATACCGATCGATACCGGTGCAAACATGAACCGTTACCGATCGATACCGGTGTAAACATGAACCGATACCGATATTTACTCACTTTGATCCAAAACCCGATACTTCAACCGATACCGATATTTTTAGGATGACAGTGCCATTTACATATGTATTAAAAACACTAGGAAATAATTGCAGAGTAATTTCATGAATTATACTACTAAGTACAGTGTTTAGAGGTGCTTCTAAAATAATATCACGGCTTGTCTTTTTTAACTTGTATTTGCTTAGAGGCCCTTTTACCCTTATACTTCTAGTAACTGTTAGTGATTTATCATTGAAGTATTGGAAGTAAAAAATTAAATTAATTCAAAACTTAAAAAATATTTGCGAAACTTTTAGTTTTTTTTTTGTCATTTCAAACTATGGTGATATAAAATATTTCTTTTTATTTTAATCAACAGTTTTATAGCTATTTTCGCTTATTAGTTATTAGATAAGCTAAACTTAAGCCACGTTCACACTTACATGGGAAACCGGTTCGAAGCGATTCAAATCGCTTCCAAAGTTAAGTGTGAACAAAACTGATACTCGAGAAGCTAATTACAAACGCGGTTTCTTGAAGTTGCTTCGCGAACCAACTTAAAGCGGCTTTGGAAGCTAATTTCTCGTTTTCAGGGGTATTTCACGTGGGATGAGACTAGTATTAAGTGTATTTTCACCGGCCTTAGCAGACAGCACCAACGAAAAGATAAGCAGACAGCGCAAGCAGACGCGTCTTAAGGTGTGAACCGAGGCTGTTCGCTTCGAACTAGCAATAAAGAGTTTTCCAAAACTAGTTGGGCAAACGAGTTGTCAGCCGACTCCCGTGCAAGTGTGAGAAATCATCACGATTGACATTCATAGTAATAAGGTATTATCACCATCAATACATTACCGAAAGAACTAAAAATGTCATGTAGCATCAACTAACGCATTTTAAACGAGTATCGGTTTTGTGTCATATTAAACCAACGGATCCGATACTATCGGGAAACCCCGAGTATCGGTTCATCCCTAGTTATCACTATTTCGTTTTCTTCAATATTATTATTGTTTCGTTTTCTTGCGTTAATATTTCTTTCAATTACTTAATATTCAATGGTAGTAAAGATGAATGAAAACCATTTGTTTCTGCAACGAGAGAAGTATTTTCCTAGACGTAAAGGCCATATTTGTTTTTGTATTAGTGCATCCACGCCTACACCTATTGTGTGACCTTGCCACCTAGCGCTTTTAATTTAATCCAAAAGTAGGTTGGAAACTACCTTTTTTCATAAGACAATGTAAATGCCCCATTGGAGATGAATAATGTCTTAGTGATTCAGTTAATGTGAGGGGGAAACCACGTGTGAAATCAGGTGTACAAAATTTTTGAAATCACGATTGAAGTCCATAAATTTCTAAATTTGGTTGAAATCTCGGAAGTCATGCGAAGTCCCTTGGAAATCTCTTGAAGTCTCTCGGAAGTCTCTTGAAGTCATACGAAGTCCCTTTGAAATCTTTTGAAGTTGATGAAGTCCGTTACGAATCTCTTGAAGTCAAATGAAGAACTTGAAAAATCTCTTGAAGTACTTGAAAAGTCTCTTGAAGTCAAATGAAGCCTATGATAATTCAACTGAAGTCATTTGATATCTGAAATCGGGTGTACAAAATTTTCTTAGTGGTTTTCCCCCGTCTTGCTGTACGCGTACATGTTCTAAGAGACTTGTAAACGATTTTCATAATTCAAACTTAATAGGATAAAGCCAATACTCTTTTCAAAAAACCGCGGTACAGTGTACTCGATACGGATGAGATTATGTTGGCGAAAATGCTTTTTCATTATATGGAAAACATAACGTAAGAATTTACCAGATACGTGAAAGCAGGAGTTCATTCGGGGGGGGGGGGAGAGTACGAAACTGGCCATAGAACTAATGGTAAAAATCGCGAACAACAAGATTTTGTCGTTGCGCATAGCAAGGACTAGCCTGTTGATGGACCCAAAACTTTACAGTAGATTGTAGTGGTATCTATGCTCCTTGGTTTTTGTTCCAAAACTTCCGTTGCCTAGGATCTCCGTCGTTAAGAAAAATAGCGCCTATGGTGGACGTAGAAACACGATGGAATTATTATATTAACAATACTGGGAATAAATTTGTCCATACCGTTTCAATTTAACCACGGAATTCTCACTCACACATATCACAACGAAACATTAATGACGATCGTTTAAATGTTTTGTAGGAAATAGAAACCATCGAAAAATTTCTTAGCCAAGGCTTAATTTCCACCGACAGACACAGATGCGGGCCATTTCGCTCCAAAAATCACAAGATAAAAATAGTGCTAAGCGAAAGTGTGGAAGTTAATGCGCGTGGGCGCTAAAAATTGGGGTAACTTATTCTTTGGGAGTTAAGCGGTGTATAAATCCGCTGAGCTATACGGTGAAAATTTGTTGTTGCGGGCTTTTTAACCAGTTTCGTACTCCCCTCCCCCCCGAGGGCTGGTTATTATGAACACCTGGTGAAAGGTAATTGCTGAAAGTTTAAACGTTCCCGATTTTTCAGATGCAAATTTTTAAGTATTGAAGACGTATATGGTAGTCTTAAAAGATTGAATCAGACGATCTACAATAACGTTCCAGGAAATATGTATAATGCAATGAAGCTTGACGTACGTATATTAGAAGTGAAAGTCATGTATTATGATTTATTCAACTTCAAAATTATATGGGTTTAGGCAAGTAGTTTAATAATTAACAACACAACAAAAAGTGAAGACAGCGTCTCGCAGTCGCTCATAAATGGGATGCTTGTAACTTCATATATATATATTTAATGAGTTCAAATTAAAGAACCCAAAAGAGTATCATAATTTTCAGTTAAATGAACTTCTAAACTAGTTACCTGTATAACTAACATTTAAAAATATGATAAGTTTTGCTTTGGACCTGCTACAATGTAAAATGTTCTGAGATCCCCTTTATAGCCAAGTTTTAAATAATTTAAATTGGGAGGTGCCATTCAACCGAACTCCTGCACCTTGGGCAGTTTTCGAAAAGTGGAAAATAACCACAA
The DNA here is from genome assembly GCA_019434445.1 of Phalangium opilio. Classification (NCBI taxonomy): domain Eukaryota; kingdom Metazoa; phylum Arthropoda; class Arachnida; order Opiliones; family Phalangiidae; genus Phalangium; species Phalangium opilio. Next base: position 80,573 of record JAEQBA010000700.1, read on the forward strand.
AAGACTGCACTTAACGAAAGTGTTCATTGCTAACTTCTCTCTGATAATAACGGAGTACCAAGGAGTTATTTTCAAACGATTTGAAGGCTTATCTTAATAATAATCGGTGAAATAAGCCATAATCCGTAACATTTTCATTTATATTATTATAAATGATGCACAAAAGATAAATTTATAATGAAATAAGGGTAAATTAACATGTTACAGAAAAATTTTGTGATATTATTATTCTATAACTTTATGGGTAATGCAAAATAACCTGTACGTCGAAACAGTTCATTAGAAATTCCGCTAGTTTCGTATCTTATTTGGCGCATTTTGGTCGAATGGGAATTCGGTCCATCGGGAAGATCCTGTTTAGGTGATCAGCGAAGCTTGGCATATTTTTTAAATCTTACTGTTTTTGTTAGAATCTCACTTTATTATTATCATAGGTAGTTTTAAAGTGAGAACTAAAATTCGTTTCAAAGAAATTTCAGTATTTATTAAAACTAAATTTTAAGTTTCCACCTCATCCAGATAAAGCTAGGCATTATCTATCCATTATCCACGTTATCTCATCTGTATCCATACTTGAAATTTATCCACAGAAGCTGCATGTTAAATCGTATTATAATCACAACTATGTTTATAAATAATCGGTTATCCACCAATTTGTGGATAATGAATAGAAAATGCGAAGCTCTACTTCTGGAAGTACCTTAGAATTTTCATGATCGGTCAGTGAGTGTAATAATGAAAATTTGAGTTGAGATATTTTGTAAAACATATTAGGTACACACTTGAAATTTGGCAGTAAAGGTAGGCCCAGTAAGTACTGTTAGTTAATGAAATTTTAGACTTTTACCTTTAACCAAAACGAAGACACCTGAGCTTGAAAGTGCTTAAGTTGCTACGAGATAAGAGTGTTCGGTGTGCGGACCCGCCACTGTGCACACAGATATTTTCCCTCCCAATGATTTGGAGAAGTTTTTCAAGGACCCGAACCATTACCTTTCCCGGGGCCCGCGTAGTCTCTCGACGGCCCTGGCTCAAGAAAGTGAAATACTTGAGATGGGCGTTTGAAGTTAGGTATATACATTTGCAAAGCGTCTTCAGTATTGTCAAGGGTAAAAATGACGAGATATAGTAGTAAAGTAAAACTGAGTTTACTTGAAAATCAACTATAATCAACTAATGTACAAAAGTAAAGGGCAAGGGATGTTCGGTTCGGCTCAAGGCTCGGTCTTTTCGACCGTTGTCTCTCTGAGCTTTACCAGGAGGGAGCTTGGATTTTTCAGCCATCATACGTAATACATTGGTGCGAGAAGTGTTAAGCATTTTTACAGGGTTTTCGTCTAAATGAAATGGAATTAGGCTAGATTTCTTGGACGTTTATCTCGGTGTCCCGTGGCATTTACAAACTAATCTTTTCCAGATTTATCATTGATTTAGAGACCAGATCCAAACGTCAAGTAATTTCAGTAGGGGGAATAGAGTCTCCTCCGAGGTTTTGCTTATCTTTAGCGTTTTGGAGCTAAACTTGGGCCAATACGAACCTCAACTCGTAGATCATTAAGATTTAATTGCTTCTTCTTCTTCAAAAAACCCCGGTCGCGAAAAAAGTCACGTGAAATACCAGGCCTGTGCGAGTACACGACTCGAGCCTTGAAAATCGAAATTTTAGGACTTGAGAATAATTTAGAGTCCTCAAAAATCCTCACTACTGGACTCGAGGCGGACTCGAACCGAGGCTTAACACCATATCAAGTCCAAAAATATTTACTTTGAATAAAGAATTTATTCTTCTTTCGTCTCTTGTCAGCACGCACAAATATACATTACATAGAGGCCTAGCTTTCCCGTGTTGACAACCGAAGCTGCAACAAAGTATATATCGAATAAGCTGCCTTCGGAGATAGGGAGTAGCCTACCTTCTAGCGTGAAAACCAATTTCCTCACGCTCATCCTTCATCCATGTATTTCGCCTGAACTCGGTCACTCGGAATTCCAAGTAGAGCGCGGTATCTAGTGGGGGTTTTACCGATTTAGATTTTAGTGAAGACAGGTGATTGGACAAAAATTTGAAGTCAGCTAGAACATGTTTATTGAAGTTTGTTATTTTTTATATCCAAGCTGTGATATTTGAACAAATGAAGAGTTAAAAATAAAAGATATGAAAATATTTAGGATTGATTTTGACATGAAACAATTTATTAGGACTCGACTGGGACTTGATATAATTTATCAGGACTCGACACTGGGCTTGAGACGTAGTTTTGAAGCTGACTTTAGGACTCGAGGACTCGGTACCAGTTAAAAGACTCGACTCGAGATTCTATAAGAGCTTTTTTAGGACTCGAGACTCGACTCGAAGCCCAAAAAACTGGACTCGCACAGGCCTATGGAATACACAAAACGAAACACCGCACCAGCGAACATTTTTTTTACATTACCTTGCCCAAAATACTTATGCCTGTTTGCCGTTATTCTTTGAAATGTTGCAGAATGGGATATTAGGATTTAGCATTCATTGTTTTAAATCTGGATAAAATAGACAAAACGAACGAAGAATATGGTCTGATTACGTTGAGATTGGTCAAGTGAAACATTTTGAGATTTAAAGAATGGGAAAATAATTTTTTTAAACTTACAGATATTGGATACATTTATTCAATCCTATTTCCCCCATCCAAGTGACGTCATGACGTTTGACGTCTCACCAGCAATATCAATATCAGGACACAGTATCATTAGTACAATATCTCGTATCAACAACGACTTGTCTTCAACATCTATCAGCCTACTAGGAATGAATTCTACTGTTTACATATATACTTTACTAGCTCTTGTTTTTGTATCCGTCACTTCACTTTTCATCTCAAGTACCACCCGTTTGAAGAATGAGAGAATATGTTGTAGCAGTTTGTTTCGGATGATGTGGCTCTTTTCATCGAGTCTCTTATTAAACTGTTAAGTGTTTTAATTTTTTTTTTCAATATAAATTGTAAAGGTTGTCCAAATCAAACTACATAGTTGATGATAATCTTTAACCTGGTATACTCGGCCCCGACTATTAAGTGCGTTTAGGAAATTATAAGTAACATGAGAAATGCGGTTAACTTCCTCTACACATGCCTATCATTTTGTTCATGCACTTAAATCTCTCTCCTTCCAACAAAGTCCAAAGATAAGATATTCACATAAGGCATTTAACTGTAACATCCTAATTGCAGGCAATCTTGCTATTTTGGGTCGAAGACTACCATCTAGGATTTTGGTTGGATCGTGGATTCTAGCTACGTTTATTCTCATACAATCACACAATGGTTCGGTGAAAAGCGAAGCTTTGATTTCGAAAAGAGAGTATCTCAACACTATTGACGATTTAATAAGAAATCCTAATATTGTGCCGATCATCCAAGATGGTGGAAAGCTACAGCAAATGGTTAAAGTAAGTGCAGGTCATAAATCAACAAAGCATCATCTAATATTTCAATTTAATAAGCAAATTATATCTTAATTAAATGCAGAGATCTGACACCTCGTACAAGCAGCTTCGAAGTAGAATGGCTTTAAATGGATATTATTTGGAAAATTGGAACCAAAAGAACCTCATTGACATTATTCTTAAAGGAAAGGGCGTTTTGATTAACGAAATTAAATATATTGCCTTTGCCATTAAGATGCTTTACAATCACTTGAATACATCAGAAAGGGTAATTCACATTGGAACAACGGAATTCGAAACGTCAGCAGCACATTTCCTTTTCAACAAGAAACTACCCTCAAATGTCCTTGAAAACCTTAAATATCTGTAAGATCTTTACCTTTTTTTTGGCATGTGACGTCATAAGGTGCTCTGTATATTAATTTGAAGGAGGCATAAAAAGCCCTTTTGTCATCGCTCACATATAAACAAATGATTTAGAGACTAAACACTATGAGAGTCTCTGTACACCTTAATAAATTGCACAATGTCAACGCAAAGGGTGCTTTAAAAGCGTTCGTGAATTTCGTTTAATAATGTCAATTATAAATAATATTCAGAGATATTGTTTACTAGAAAGTGCTAAACATTTATTGCTTTTATGACCTCTAATTTAATTTAAATATCACTGTTTTATTAAAGCATCTGTAGATTTAGTGAAACTCGTCTAAACGCACTTAGACAGAAGTTATATTTGTTTGCACTTCGAAAAGTACTTCATACGGAAAAAGACAATTATATCAATGGACCAAAAGCAACGAGTCTTGGATTTCTTTCTTCAGTTTTCTTGATTCACTTTTATGGAATAATACTCTCAACGCTTACACTGGTCGTCGAGTTAATTAAACACCCCTCTATGTCGTCCTAAAATTCATAAAGGAAGATTCATTAGTTTCTATCATTTGATACTACATGTTGTTGATGAATATTCTGCATTGGAAACTTTGATGGTGTCTGCAAAGAAAATTCTGCAGCTACACGACACCCTTCATATTGCGCTTGTCGGCTGGAATCATAGTATTATTAAGCACAAAGTTCGACAAAGCCGTCATGACGTAATGAAAATTAATGGGTAATTACTTGATAAACCATAGGTCTAAAAGGATTTCAAATGAAAACTGCACTGTTTTTTGACCACAAATGATATCGAAAACCATAGTGCTTTGAAGTATTTTTCTTGAATTAAATCCTTAATTGGGCAAGTTTTGGTAAAATCTTTTCGAGAAAAGCTTTTGATTAAAACCCCAATTAATAGATAGTTCTAACTATTTATCGAGTTCTAAAAAAAAATTTAAAGAATGTAACCCTGGGCAATTAACGTAAACAAAAACGCCCTTATTTTTAGTATACAAATGTTATCGGAGTTTTTTTTTTTGGCATAATAATATCGCAATACTAAGGGACTAACCTTGGTTTTTAATTCAAGTAAAAGAAGCGAAGCAAAACCATTTGTTGCGAAATTAAACCATAGGGCAATGAAGTAACGATTTCAATAAGTGTAGTTAACAATCCCTAAATCTTTTGTTAAAATTTAATTAATTAACAACTCTCAACAAAGCAGCCCGCAAAACCTATAATTATATTCAATGAAGGATTTTCGGATGGAACTGTCTTTAGTAACAAGGGGTTAGGATTGGCTTCATTCAAGTTAATCAAAAATTCACACTTCCCTTGGTAGCATTACAAGACGATGCAAATTGCAATATAATATTATCTATGACGATAATATAGCAAAGGGGTTAACCTGATCGATAAGTTACCGCTTTCTTCATAACAAAAGATGGTAAAATTTTAATTTTACCACCTTGTTTTTTTATTAGCACGAGAGGAACTCGCGAGACTTCCGCCGCCTTTCGATAAAGGTTTGGTGACACCTAAGACTAATCACCTATTTAGATATCGCGCTCTCATAGACGGTAGGAGGTTGACACCAACCCTTTAGACGATAGTCATCACTTGCAACAACTCGATTAAAAAATTAGAATTATATATACGTTAGATTAGAGAATTGCCTCATATATATATATATATTAGATTAGAGAATTGCCCCATTATATATATTATATTAGCTTAGAGAATTGCCCCATAATATATATTATATTAGCTTAGAGAATTGCCCCATTATATATATATTATATTAGCTAAGAGAATTGCCCCATTATATATATATTATATTAGATTAGAGAATTGCCCCATTATATATATTATATTAGCTTAGAGAATTGCCCCATTATATATATGTTATATTAGCTTAGAGAATTGCCCCATTATATATATATATATATTATATTAGAGAATTGCCGCTTTATATATATATATATTATATTAGAGAATTGCCCCATTATATATATATATATATTATATTAGAGAATTGCCGCTTTATATATATATTATACTAGAGAATTGCCCCATTATATATATATATTATATTAGAGAATTGCCCCATTATATATATATTATATTAGAGAATTGCCCCATTATATATATATTATATTAGCTAAGAGAATTGCCCCATTATATATTATATTAGATTAGAGAACTGCCCCATTATATATATTATATTAGCTTAGAGAATTGCCCCATTATATATATGTTATATTAGCTTAGAGAATTGCCCCATTATATATATATATATATATATTATATTAGAGAATTGCCGCTTTATATATATATATATATTATATAAGAGAATTGCCCCATTATATATATATATATATTATATTAGAGAATTGCCGCTTTATATATATATTATATTAGAGAATTTCCGCTTTATATATATATTATACTAGAGAATTGCCCCATTATATATATATATTATATTAGAGAATTGCCCCATTATATATATATTATATTAGAGAATTGCCCCATTATATATATATTATATTAGCTAAGAGAATTGCCCCATTATATATATTATATTAGATTAGAGAATTGCCCCATTATATATATTATATTAGATTAGATTAGATTTTTATACTATTAATTATTTAGAGAAGACTCTTTGTTCTCGCCTTAAAAATTATCACAAGATATACAAACCCCGAGGAGCTGATCACTTTTAAGTTTACCTATACAGAATATACTAGAGATATTTCTATAGGCGCTACCACAACCTACCGGTGAGTGGCGTGTGTTTTTGTTATTGGCTGACGTTCCCAGTCGGCCTTCGCGTTCTGAAAGTAACCTCGTTAATCGAGTACGCACCTATTACGTAATCGTATGAGAAGAATATTGGGATTTCGTCAATATTACGCGGAATAAATGATTCGGAAATTATGATGTTTACATGGCAGACCACGCCTATAGTCTGTCAAACGAAAGAAGAGCCCTGAGAAATTTGTCCAAATTGGTGTCGCCACCATCGACCCCATAGTACTTTATCAACTTGTTTTGTTTTGTCAATAGTCGTCTGTAATATAGTCTGCTATTATGTCATTAAAATATATTGCAATGCTAGTTCAACAAAGATAAAACTGGTGTCTTGTCGTTAATTTTGTTTTATATTCTTTAATACTCGATGATCGTAAAAAGCCATGAAACATAAACATATTAAATATTGATGTATTGCAAAATGCATTGGTTTGTTTATAGCAGACTATATTACAGCCGACTATTGACAAAACAAAACAAGTTAATAAAGTACTATGGGGTCGATGGTGGCGACATCAATTTGGATGAATTTCTCAGGGCTCTTCTTTCGTTTGACAGACTATAGTAGGACTAGATTATGCTGAGTACGTCGAGGTTTCAACAGTATTGCAAGAATTTAGCCGAGATTAAGTAATCATTTGGGACGGTGCACTTAATTTATCCGAGTGAACAGCCTCTCGTAACATAATAAACAAAACGTAGAATTGTTATAAAATCATCAGTTTCTAAATGATGCTTATGTGTTCGTAATATATTCTAAAAAACTTACTGAAGAATTGATACTCTTTTCAATATTTCTTATTGCTTTAACATTTTGTTAATAAACTTTACAGGTGCACCCCAATAGAGCTTACAATAAAAGCATGCAGTTACATTTACAACTTGTGTATACAAAACCTTATATCAATTTTGAAAGAAATAGCTTTGGCAAATATTCAAATATATATGATATCGTTCACATTATAATCAATACAAACTTGTACTTATTTTCAATAAATATACATATGCTTTTACCAATTTTTACACATTCTTATTTCAACCTTGCAACAAATAATTTCACCAAATTTTCAATTGATGTTCCTTCGATATATGTACGTTTTAAAACCAAAGCTTCTCCCCATTTTTTCGCCAAGAATATTTATCTAGAACACAATTTTTAGTATACAATGGTTTTCGGAATTTGTTTTAAAATAACATAATAGTAAGGGACAAGCCTTTGTTTTTAATTCAAGTAAATGAAGTGACGCGAGACCATATGATTCGAAATTAAAGCATAGTGCGATGAAGTAACGATTTCAATGAGTGCAGTTACCAATTCAGCAACTCCTTGTAAAAGTTTTAAAGCAAAATGCTTAAGAAAAGTTTTAAATTTTAGTAACAAATCTCAACAGTGCAGCAAGCAAAACGCATAATTGTTTTGAATAAAAGAGATGGGGATGTATCTGCTAGATGAATGTCAGGTGCTTTGATTAAGCCGGAGAATATCAATGAATATCCTCTCGCCACTCCACATCTGTTCTCATATAATGATGAGAGAAGCTAAGATCAAAATACAGTAGTTTTTCTTGTGTCTTAGCAAAATGTCAGCTTATTCCCACCAAGTAAAATTGGACATGCTTATTTTGAGTGAATGTCGCGGTAACGTTCGACAAGTGACAGTGCTTTATGCCGAACGCTTTCCAGACCGACTACATCCGGTGCGAAGTACCATTACAGAATTATAGCGACTACCTTCGATATTTTGGTAGTTTCGTAGTGAAAAACCGTGAACGTAGAAGAGACCGTATAGTCGGTAGTTTTGATAGATTAGTGGACATCCTAGGACGTTTTGATGACAATACCCATACTTGTAAAAAAGCGGTTGCACGAGAAGTTGGACTGAGCTATTCTACAGCTCTTGCCATTTTACAAGGGCATTACTATCTGCCCTTTCATATCCACCTCAATCAAGCCTTAACGGACGAGGATTACCTAAGACAACAAGACCCTTGTATTACCATGCGTGAACTATATATTGAAGCCGATACATTATTTTTGAGAAAGGTACTATTTTCTGACGAGGCTACATTTCACAGGGATGGTACCGTAAACCGACATGGGGTTATGTTAAGGGCCAAGTTTAAAAAAACAGAGCCAATAACTAGATGAGACTTCAAGGTAGAGCTCGGCATTTTCGATCAATTATCCACAAGTTGGTGGATAACCGATTATTTATAAACAAATTTGTGGATTATAATACGATTTAACATGTAAGTTCTGTGGATAATTTTCGGGTATGGATAAAGATAAAATAAAGTGGATAATTGATCGAAAATGCCGAGCTCTACTTCAAGGACAGAATTTTAGCCGCAATTAGATGAATCACTCCTCAAATGCTTGCAAATGTATTGCAAGACCTGGACAGTCGTCTTGAAGAGTGCCTCCACCACCATGGTAAACACATCGATCAGATTCGTTAAGGTGTTTATACCAAACAGATTAGAGGTTGTTATTTGAGGCCTAAATTCTAAGGCTAATCGTAGGACTGTTCGTTAAAGCATTTTGTTTCATTCCCCAATATTCCCTTTGTACCTTCTCATTTGCATACAATAAAACATGAAGTTGAAACTTTTTATTTCCTGTATTTGAGGCCTATAATTTAGTTTAGTGACGTCATCCTTTGGCAGTATTGGGGGTTGTCCACAAAAAAAACCAACTTATATTTGTTAAAACTATTGTTGTAGTGACTCTAGGTTATGCTAAGTCATAGGTTTATAAGATATGTTTCCTAAGTATGAAAATACTTATGCTTCATAATTCTAGAGACTTATTGTAAGATAATTCGAGAACGTCAAGAGAATTGACTACACTCGGTTTTGCAGTGCTTTTTCCTAGTTAGTCTGTAATTAGCCTTTTATAGCGCCTCAAAAGGCTTCAATTTACGAGAATCTATGACGTTTCAACAACGTCACTTCACGACAAGCTCTCAGTAACCATTGACAAAGTTAAGGTAAGTTTAATAGATATAAACAAGTTGAATAGTACGGTTTTAAGTTTCCCGGAACTTACTTTTACCTTTATTATCCAAAAACCTTTTAAGGGGAAAGGTCATACTTATTCCTATTAGGTAACTTTTTAGATGACAAATACAAGGAAACTTTAATTCATTTTTCTTCCATTTGAACAATACTTTACGAACAAGACTGGTAAATTTGCATATATGTCTACTAAATCTATTTTCGATTGAATGTTAATGGCATATTAAATAACTGATCAATATAAAATTCGATACTCTTTTAGATGTTTATTAAGTGAAGTTATTATTATAAAAGGGTGAAGTTACTTGTCCTTAACTCTGACCTTAGGAAAGAGTCATTTTAAGCACCATCGGACTGGCGATTATAAAGTGTAGTATACCTTCAACGAAATAGTTTTGTTGTGGAAATCACTGAGTGTTCACTTTTATATTGTTCATTGTACACCACTACTTTGCTTTATCTATTTCTGAAAACATTTACAGCTACGTATTAACGATTTCTAGGGCGAATCCTACGCATACGTGTACCTCAAATCATTGAAAAGCGATGGAAAGGCCCTAGAAAACTTGCACGTGTTGAAATACAAACAATGGGAAAATATGGTTTTTCTCGAGAGTGATAACGAATTAAATTAGTATAATTGATAACGAATATACCTGTATATACGTTAGGGCAGAAGTGGTATGATACTAGAAGTATTGAGCTAACCAAATTCTTCACTCGGCATTAGTGAAAAGACTTGATAAAACACAAACGGTTGGCCCTCTAGTGGCGGTTTCTGAAATTTCCCCTCCAAAACGTGAGACGCTCGCGGTGGTAGACGGCCGAACTAGATTCAAAAGCCGGGTCCGTGTTTCGCCGCTTTAGGTTGAGGGGAAGGGGGTAAGAAATGTTTTTGGAACTCGACCAATTTTTTTCTCTCCGCGATGGAAGCGGCATAAAATCCTCAAATTTGTTCACTAGTGCCAGGATCTACTATCAATGCTAGAGCCCTTCACTTCTAGTCTCATACCACTTCTGGTTAGGGTAAACTAGAAAGCGTTATAGTGTGCGTACGATTTCTTCAATTCATCGGGAAAGACAAGCCTTGCTTTCAAAATCTTAACCCATTGAAATTCTTGGGAACAACATAAAGTAAGTCATTTTAAGATCAAGGCGAGATTTGAAAAAATAAATAAATAAATAAGTTTAATGTGTAAAATAATGATTAATGTGTAAAATAATGATACAGGTGTTGTATTAGCGAGATTTTACACAGTACAATTTCACAAATTTTGTTTCGTCCTTTATGTTAAGCTAGTTTAATTTAAAACAAAGCAATAAAAAGATGTTAGAGAATAAAATATTTCAAATACTCTTGCAAACAATTTACGTTATTTTAGTTCACCATTGTTTAAATGTTTCTATTATTTTTAATTATTTTTTAGAGTAATGTCAGTATATAGTGAAGAGAGTAAACACTGCACCAAGTGAAAATATATCAAGAGGAGTAGAAGCGGTTACTCCTAAATATTTTTATTTAATTTAACTTCATAAGTTCCTCTTGGTGTATTCTCTCTTGTTTAGCCCCTGCTTCGTGGACGCTTTGTAACAAAGTATGCTAGACAGTCTGTTAAAAAAGGCTTGAGCGTTGCAGTTGTCTCACATATTTTACGATTTGTCGAAAACTATGCAAGCTAGCGCCCTGAAATAAAGTGTGTTATATTAGTTTTGCATTTCTCTTTCACATTTCATCCATTTCACTGTTGTCCATTGCAAACTTATACTGCAAACCGGTAGTTTCAAAATTAACAACTTTCACAATTTTGAATTCTCGCGGTCATAAATGCGATTTTCGGATTCCTTGGGGTCGATTCATAATTGAAAAGTTTTCACCGAATCGCATTCGGATGAGTAGGTCACGAGTAATAATAGTGACGATTTAAATGGCGTTAATTAATAATCGAGAATCAAACCTTTGTCGACACAATGCTTGTTAAATGTTATTGCGCTTTATTGATATAATAATGATTGGTCTTGTGGCGCTATGCTTTAAAACCGGTCAGATTTTCGTTTAGAGAAAACACCGGTCTTTTGAAGAGGAAAAACGAATTGAAAACATTGTCATAGAACTCCAATTAAAAAGGTCAGCTATTCAGTCCGACTCATTGCAGTCTAGTGAAAGCCTGTCAAGATGGCACATGTTCTGATTGGAATCCTGCAAATAGACAAATTCGTAAATTCCATACACAAAACAACGTCAGAGGGAATAGCCTCGATGCAAACTTTGAGCATCGCTAGACGTAACCTTTGTTGCCTAGCCTTCCGCAATTCATTTCAATGCGTATTAACGCATTAACCTTACTGCAACATCTCATTTCAATGCTTAACATTACTGCCACATTTCATTTCAATAACTACTATAAAACTACTACAACTCCTATTACAGGCCAGGTCAAACTAATAGCCTCATAGTAGCTGTACATCATTCGATGAGTCTAAAAATAGCTCTCGTAAGACAAGAATTCCCATCATAACGTTATGTCACACTCATGAATCTGTAATTTAATACACACCATAACTGCTTAACCTTCTTATATATTGATCTCTAAATTCATTTTTAAAGACTAGGGTTGAATTTCTTTTGGGTCTACATAAAAAACATAGAAAAAAATCAGTAAGACTATAATAATAATGTGAGAAACTCCATTAGGCAAAAGGCTTATGCCCACGTATTTATCTCTTGAAGTTCAAATATCGCATTCTCTCTAAGCGAGTGGTCGCATATGTTGTTGGAGCGTTTCTTTAAACAACACAGGATATAAAATATTTCATAAAAGACAAAACAGAACGGTTTAACTTAATAAATATGTTTGTATTTTTAAATTAGTTTATAAATATAGCTTAGTAAAATTTTAAGTTCGCCAAATTCCGAAGGCCATCATTCGAACGCCTGGATATTCTTCAGTGACTTGGGAAGCACAATTCTACGCATGCGCAAGCGTTAAGTATAAGCACGGGAAAACACGCCTTTAATTGTGCGCTATCATTAAGGTAATATATCATTAGAAAAATTGCTTCCTTCATCTTACAATATTTAAGGTGGTCTAGCTATTTGAAGAGATCCAATAGATGATATATATGTAGTGATTTCCCCTATTACAACTGATTTGAAGGTGTAGAATTTTCATCATATTCATGAGGATAGAAATTTTGAATATCCTCAGATGAGCAGGGGAAATAAAAAACGATTTCTTTTAAAAACTATAGTCCTGAATTAACTAACCCACCCTGTATATGTATCTCTATTTGTATATATAATGATATATCTGTTGCCTTGAAGATGAATTACATACAATAAAAGCGGATATAATGACCTCTTTTAGAGTCACAAGGTTATCATTTTCATAAGTATACAGGGTCTTAGATTTTGTGCAAACCAAAACTAAATAATAATAAAATAATCTTTTTGAAAATTCATAATTGAGAAATTCTCGCGAGGGACTAATCACTCCCATATTCAATGTACGCCGATGTAGGCTAAACTTTAGTTTTTTATCTATTACGCGTTTAGTACAGTGAAAGGCACAACGTTTACACGAATTATGGTTTTGATGAAAGACTGCAGAGTGGATTTCATAGACTAGAATTGATTAGTAGATTCGTTAACGATTAAATTTTCTTAAGTATAAATTAGGACCTTGACGCCATCTAACTTTCGTAGAATTTATTTATGAACATTTATGTGTAGGAGTGATAAGTAAAAATATTATATAATTTATAAGACAGACTTTGTCTCTCTGTAACACTTGATTTCTTAGTTGTTGGAATTTAGTGTAGATGGCGCCAGCCTCTTCATGTTTTAAAAATACTATTGTCTCAACGGAAAACTAAGGCGATAATCGAATATCAACAATCAACGTACACCCATGAACGCTGGATCTCAAAAGGGACCGGATAACGCCCGCCTTCCACTGTACAAACCGAGTCCTCTCTATCATTGCATCGGGGGACGGGATGGGGGCTGTGAAATTGGGAACACTCAAGGCCACTCGGTCTTTTGTGATTCTACATAAACCTATTGAAAAAAAATATTTAAACGACCTTGGCCGTGCCCGTTTTTTTTATTTATTTTTTTTTTATTCAAAGCAAACGTGCTATAGAGAAGAATCCACCTCGTTTACCAGTCCCTTTAGATTTCCAGCGTTCATGATACACCAAATTCTCTGACAAAGATAGGCCTAACTGTTGCAAGAAGGAAGACAGTTTAAAATAAAAGTTTTTTTTCTAAGAAAACTTTGAAATTATAATTATTCTTTCTTCCCTTCAATGAATGAAGCAAAACATTTCTATTAATCTATCTTAAATTACGATAAGATAAAATATGTTTGTTGGTTAATATATTTTATCGAATATTGTAATCAGGCAGTCAAAAGTCGCCTAAGAGAAGAGCTGACTCAACGCCCGCGTCAACGTAGTATTCTATAATGGCTTTAAATATGTCGGTTAAATTAAATACAATATAAAAATCAATAGTTTCTTCAATATTAACTTCAAATCAATTATAATTAAAATGGAATAACAATGGCATCTTAAAAATTGTCAAGATCGGTAATATGTGTCCTCAGTGCAATCAGTCCTCCTTATGTAACAAAGGCTTAGTCTAGGCACCCTTGATAATACAACACCCTGTATTTTATCGTTTAATATACAGTTTATCAAGTGTAAAAGTACACTAATAATTTTCTTACGCTTCGCTAGTCACTTCGCTTATCATACTGGCTTTCATGGGCGCTTCTTCTTTTTTTAAATTATTATCTTTGACAATATTGAGTGTCGGCATTTCGGCAGTAGAACTCTTAACGTCAATAACTACATTTATTTATAGTTACAGAAATTGGAAAGTACAGTTCGGTTTGTGAGTGAGTGAAGAAGGATATTTTGAAGCCCTGCATCATGAAAGAAATAGTGTTCAAAATGAGGATTTTTAGTAGAAAATTACGTTCTTGCGACGTTATTCTCTTTAAACGGTAAGTTTATAGTTATTGAGTACTACTGTATTTTCATGAAACGATTAGAATAGAGTTCAACGTTTATTTGGTGGCGCTATAAGTATGTTCAGAATATCTGCCTTGAACAGGAAGATTTGCAAAATAGTCATGGTTAAACAGATCAAACCAACAATTCAGTTGAATGCCTGTGTGCTAATGATGAAATCAGATCAGTCCTTATTTATAGATTTAGACGAGTGTCATAGGTCTGACATTTATCCCAAAGATTTTATTTACGTCGGTAAAGCAACCACATATTAGTCAAAATAAGTGTTCGACTGATTGGTTCCACCCTGTCGATTCCAGCTCAATATGATGTAATAAATTATGTAAGGGTATAAGCTCGTGGTTATCTTAGAGTTAATGATTGACTTAGAAATTTTTATTGATTGTGTAAAGAGAAAAACAGATTAATATAAGTAAATTTAAAAGAAATTGTAAACTTCACACGTTAAAGGTTTCTTCACATGAAACGTTGGAGCTATAGCCATTCCTAAATTGAGATGAAAACGTAATAACAAAAGCTCCCATAGTAATGCAAATGAAACTTCAGATATTGTAATGTGGGTTAGGCAGATCTTCAATATAGCCCAAAAAATGGAATACCTTTATTGAAATCATACGCTGCAACATACGTTTGGTGCATATTAGACCAAATTGACTTTACTTATTTTAAAAGTTTATGATATATTAAATGTTCCAAAAGATTGGTAGGACCGAAGCACAGTGGGATCTTCTTACCATTCAGAGACGTCAATGTAATATGGCATCAGTCCTAAGGGAACCGTTTTCAAGTTTTTATTTTGTGATTGAAGGGATGGCTCCTTATTTTTAAGTTAAAAACTGAAAGATATTGCTAATTTAACTTAAAAAGTCATGCCTATAACACCTTTAAACGATGGCCTTTAGAATGAAGGTTATAGAATACTGTATTTTCGACTCAAATTTTCGGTAACCGGTTCGATACCCAAAAAGCGGTATTCGCACACCCCTAAGATTTTCCCTATTTTTTATTATCTGCAGCCAATTTAAAGCTTTCTGATTCCAAATTGTTTTTAACCAATGTAATATTCTGCATTAGCTTTCGGAAACTCCAATCTGATTTTAATTAACGCGCAAAGAGGATAGCATTCATCGGTTATTCTATCCACGCTTTTCGTACACCATATGTAAAAAATCACCTGTGTATCTGAACGTTCTAAAGGAGAAACTTTATTTGGATTAGAATTCTATATATTATATTCAACTGAAACTTTATGTATGGTATATCATATCACCTATTTGAGAGTTTAATAATTGGTTTCTATTCTCCAATTTTCGGTGGTGATGATTGGATTAGTAGAGGGTTTCTAAAAATACGCCGGTTTAAGCACATACTTTTAAAATTAGAATTATCGGCAATACATTTTGGATCTCACGACTGATTAGGATGTTTACTTAAAAACTACTATATCGGGTACTTAATGGGAACACAGAACACCCACTTTAAGATCACACCCTGTATAACAGCAGAGATCATCGCTTTCGTGACCATGAGTCGTAATCGAGAGGTCGGACGTTTTTGAAAAAGTGTACGGGATTTCGAAATCCGATTTGATTTCTTCGGATTTCGTTAGATTTCAAAATTTGATAAAATCCAACGGATTTTGCGATTTTTCCCGTGATTTCGACGGATTTTGGGATATTTCTCTTGATTTCGTTGTATTTTGAGGTTTTTCCCATGATTTCCTCGGATTTTGAGATTTTCCCCGTGATTTCGTCGGATTTTGTGATTCTTTTGATTTTGGGATTCGTGAATTTTGTAATGGATTTCACGATTTCTTTACTGATTTTGTGATTTTGCTTCTGATTTTATTATTTCTTTGTTGATTTTGAGATTTCTTTACTGATTTTATGATTTCTTTTCTGATTTTATGATTTCTTTACTGATTTTATGATTTCTTTTCTGATTTTATGATTTCTTTACTGATTTTATGATTTCTTTACTGATTTGTTGATTTCGTTGCTGATTTCGGATTTTTTATTTTATTTCGAAATCAGCATTGATTTCGGATTTCTTAAGTTGGATTTCACGGGT
Organism: Phalangium opilio; assembly: GCA_019434445.1. Classification (NCBI taxonomy): domain Eukaryota; kingdom Metazoa; phylum Arthropoda; class Arachnida; order Opiliones; family Phalangiidae; genus Phalangium; species Phalangium opilio. The sequence goes on from JAEQBA010000700.1 coordinate 97,316, forward strand.
AGCGTACGGGATTTCATGAATGACCGACCCCTCGTTCGTAATTCTAGAATCAAGGTTAGAGTGTTAAAAACGTCTTATGTAAGAAGTCATGCCTTGGCTATACAGACGCGACGAAACGACAAGAAAACGTTTTAGCTCTTGCTTCAGTTTCAGCCCGGAGGCTAAGAGAGAATATAAGAAAGCATCCACTTATTTTTGGCTTTAAAACAGTCAAATGAGGCGACTCTAGCGCCGCCACTTCAATTATTTTCCAATCGATACTGGTTCAACAAAGCGGAGCCTCCGAGATACCTAGGCCCGTGCGTGTCGATTTTTATGTTGGGAAATATCCAGTTTCATAGAGGAACTATTTTCACCCAATATCTGTACTAGATGGCGCTCTTATTACAGTTGCAAATGGGGTCTTCCATAAATTGTCGCTGATATTATAGGGGCCAATTATAAAAAAATTATGAAAGAGAAAGGTTTCAACCTTAAATTAACGTAATTGTTTTAGGAGCCATTTACTTTTTATTGAATCTTTTGGTTAGATTGTGTACAACAAAACTATGAGATTTTAACATTGTTGTTTTTTTAGTAAAACAAAACTTCTTGAAGTTGCTAATTCACAGTTTTATTATACTATAAGAGGAATTTGTTTACTCCTTCATAACCCTTCATTTTTTAAACCTTAGCTTTTTTTTATCCTTTACATCTTTGGCATGATTGTTTAATAAAGGCCTTCCGAAATTTTCTAAAACGTTTTTTTTACTATCCGCGACCTCGGTTTCACCGCTCTACGTTTATACCTTGCCCTAATATTGTAGCAGTCAACGGGGTCACGAGGCTTATTTTACTATACTAAAAGCGCCCCCAAGCGAGAAAACATGGTGAACTAAATTAGTTTTAAAAAATTCTCGCTTGGCGATAGGTATCTCGGAGGCTCCGAACCAAGAAAATAAAATTATATTAAAAGGAGCGTTTCCTGTTCGTGTTTGAATTTTGCCGACTCAAAAAATCGTATAGTTTGGCCTTGACTCTCTATTATCAGCAAATTACTTAATAATCAATTATTTATATATATAAAAAAGAAAGACGTGGATATAATACGATTTAAAATACAACTTCAGTAGATAATTTCCGAGTACGAATTAAGATAAAAATGACTTGGATAAAGAATAGATAATGCCGAGCTGTAAAGAAGCGTATATCTGGGCATATCTGACGGCAGAAGTTCCCAGCTTAGAGGTAGAATATAATCATACCTCACTGTATAGAGCACGTTTCATCTTGAAATCTACATCAAAAGTTAATAAAAGTTCAAAATCAGTCCTTCTTTGGGGGGGGGGGGTTGAAACTATGTGAAATCCATGACCTAAGTATATTTCACCACTTTTAAAACTTTCGTTTTCGAGATTAATATTCGGTCAACGGAATGTCAATCCATTTTCTAGGTTATACCATGACCCCATCGTAGAGCTCCGCCGTAGGGGCTTGTAGTATAAAGCAGGTTGCTAAGCTACCTTCATTTAAACAATTTTTTCCTCAAACTGGAACAATATAGAGGAGGCATGGCCTACTGTGATTTTTCTCCATGGTTCGGTCTGGTTACGGTAGAAAGATGGATATTACAGTAGACGATGATTTACTACAAATCCACCACTTGGGAGACGCCCATGTAAAGTAAATATCCAACTAGCAAACACCTCTAAAATATTTTATAATAGAGTATCTAAGCCTACCCAGCGTTGCCAAGCTGTTTTACGGGACTAAAAACCATGAAGATTACAGTCAAAGTAGACAATAAACACAGCACAGTCTATATATGAAATACCAGCATAATGCATTTATTTAAACTTCTATTTTCAGTAAAACGATGTTTGATTAGGGCTATTTTCAGTAAAACGATGTTTAATTAGGGCTATTTTCAGTAAAACGATGTTTGATTAGGGCTCTTTTCAGTAAAACGATGTTTGATTAGGGCTATTTTCAGTAAAACGATGTTTGATTAGGGCTATTTTCAGTAAAACGATGTTTGATTAGGGCTATTTTCAGTAAAACGATGTTTAATTAGGGCTCTTTTCAGTAAAAAGATGTTTGATTAGGGCTCTTTTCAGTAAAAAGATGTTAGATTAGGGCTCTTTTCAGTAAAACGATGTTTGATTAGGGCTATTTTGAGTAAAACGATGTTAGATTAGGGCTCTTTTCAGTAAAACGATGTTTGATTAGGACTATTTTCAGTAAAACGATGTTTGATTAGGGGTTATTCATAAAGAAAAACTCTTCCGGGTCTAGGTTAATATTTTATTTACAAGCTTAGTTAATGGCTAAGGATATCAGCATAATGCACTTTTTTTTTTTAATTTTTCATTTTCAGTAAAACAATGTTTGATTAGGAGTTATTAATAAAGGAAAACTCTTCCGGGTCTAGGTTAATATTTTATTCACAAGCTTAGTTTATGGCTAAGAATTCGAGGACCCAACCTTGAGGAACTGAACCAAACCACATACCTGAAAAGTTTGTGACATCAACGATGTAGTTTGGTCAAATACGATAACAAAATGTGTCTGGGCATAAAGAACAAACACACAAACAAACAAACAAACAATTAAAATACTTTCCTTAATTACAAGAAAATTATTCAGGGAACTTACATGTTAAAACGTATTTTATCCACAACGTTTTTTTTTATAAATAATCGGTTATCCACCAATTGTGGATAATGGATAGAAAATGCCAAGCTCTATAATTAAGTTCACGCAGAAAAGTCTATCGAACCATACTTATGGTGAGTATGATAGTCTTATGGTACTAATTATACTACCTCCGGCACCTGCTACCAATATTTACACCTTGAATTTCTCGACGAGTATATTGGTGATTATACATGTACAGCTCGTTATTTTGCGAGCAGGAATACATTTTTGGCAGATATCATTACCGCAACTGTTGCGAGAGTATCGCGTATTACTTCAGTCTGAACTTTAGAATATTACGGAACGGAATAGAACTGCTGAATTTAAACACTTCAGTAATAATGATAGAAAGCATTGAACGGTAAGTTTAACTGTAAAACTAATAAATAATGTAGAGTAAGAAAAATTCGCCTCTTAAACTTTTTAAAGAAAATAGTAGTATGAATAGGCCATTAATTTATATATGAATAGTAAAATTTTATAGAGCACTAGCTGTTACCCGCGGCGTCGCTCGCGTCTACTAAGAACTTCCATCAAAATGATAAAAAGAATGGGTAGATTTTCACTGATGACTAATATTTTTGTAGAACCCTTAGACCGAAGACACTCGGCGTTGCCCGTCAGCCCGTCGGGAACATTTTTTATTACTTTTCACGCGGGCATTATTCCACAAAGAAGGGTTTCTAATTTTTTGGCCGCCAGTTAAAAAGATGGCGACAAATCGAACCCGAAAGACCATTCAGCCCGTCTATAGGTTAAAGGAAACCAGTGTACTAAATATTTGCGAAATCGGTTGAAACGCGCGGACTTTGTTGCATAGAGAAGATTTTTTTACATTTCCGGCCGCCATTTTTCAAGATGGCGGTGGATTGGAAAAATCTTTCCTAGTACGCGCCTACTACTTATGAGTATCGTTCCTGCAAATTTTCAGCCTTCTAGGGCAAGTGGTTTGGGCTGGGCGTTGATTATCAGTCAGTCTGTCAGTCAGTCAGTCAGTCAATCAGTCAGTCAGGACTTTGATTTATATAGATATAGATTGCTTGTGGCCTTGAAATCGAAATTTCAATGTCAAAACATTATTTTTATTTGATTCGCATGGATCATGTTTTTTGCCCCAAACTACTTTAAAACCTTCTTCTAGTTCATAAGATACGTTCCTTAAGTTTGCCATTGCTAACTGAGAGTTTGTTATGAAGTGACGTAAGTGAGGCGTCATAGATTCTCGTAAAGCGAAGCCTGATGAGTCGCAGTCAAAGGTGTAGTACAGAGTAAATTGGAATATGGACTCCAAAAAGATTGTAGCCAATTCTGAATTCTCGCGTCGTACTCGAACTAGCTCTCAGTCTCTGGCAAAGTATAGGTATTGTCATACTTATGGAACATATCTTATAAACTTCTGGTCTCACTGATATCAACCGTGAAGTTTGATCAAATTTGCTTACGAATTGTGACTGTACATAAAGGAAAAGCATACAAGCAAACCAATTTCTCAATAATTTTAACTTGAAAATATCAAAATCAACTTATTAGCCTTACTATTTAAATATCAAAACCTTGCTATAGATGAACTTTAACATGTCATATATCTTTAATGAAAAATAATCTATTACGGGTACTTATGTACGTGAGAAACAGTAAATTACTCATGAAAGATGAGTTTAATTTCAAAGCTATTGGAACTAGGTATTTTCGAGTTATCATAGTCCTTATGTCAGCTAAAATAACGCGTTTGAAAATAAGACATTAATTTTATGATGAAAGGAAAATACAGATACAAAACAAATTATCGTGAACAAAAAGGCCAAACCCATAATGAAGCCACATCGTACTTATGGCTTATGGAAACTTACTATAATAGTGTTTAATTTAGTGCACCTGCGGCTCATTTCTATTTCAATAACAAATATGTATTTCTAATTGAAATGGTCAAATTTTTTTCTTATGTTATATATATGTGGCATTTAATTATACCTTCAAAGTGTTTGTAAAAAATACAGGTATACTTTTTGTCCAAAACCCAAACCCTGGCAGCCTTAAATTGAAACCATTTTGAAATCTGATGGATTAATTGTAGAACATTTTCATTTTAGATCATTTTGGTTTGGATTTCAATGGTTTAGGTTTAAACCATTACTTTATCTAGCTTTAACCATTACAGTAATGTTTAAGAACCGCAATAGTACTTGCATAAACCAGTTTCGTATTATTATAAATTCCAAAAACTAGAAATGGTTTAAATTTCCCTTATTATAATATTTTAATGGTTTAAACCTGCCCTAATAATGTTAGATGGAAATATTAACGTTTTGCTTGTAAACCAGTTCATCGCTGTTAAAAGTAACATATTGGTCTGAAACTACACGATTATTATTATCATTGCGCTGCTGATAGAAACGTATTATTCTTTAATTACAAGATTAAGTTTTTGATTATAAAACGCATTGAGTTGAGAAAAGTATCACTAGAGTGGCCTTTCATCCGCTAGGATATAAGACCCAATTAACTATTATATAAAAAAGGACTTGGTTTGCCCAAGCCTAAAGGACAAAACGATAAGAGTTTTTCCAGTTGACTGAAGCGCGGATATTTTATTTTTCTATATAATTTTAAAGACAATCCGTATTTTACTACTCTTTAGAATTTAATTCAATCTCCTGATTTTACTGGTAATGGATTTATTTCCTATTAATTAATTGAAATAAAAAATTACTTATCTCAGATTTTTCATGATAAAATTTTACGAAAATGGAATTGTTGTTGAAAAATCTGAGATAAGTAATGTTTTATTTCAATTAATTTATAGGAAATAAATCCATTACCAGTAAAATCAGGAGATTGAATTAAATTCTAAAGAGTAGTAAAATACGGATTGTCTTTAAAATTATATAGAAAAATAAAATATCCGCGCTTCAGTCAACTGGAAAAACTCTTATCGTTTTGTTTTTTAGGCTTGGGCAAACCAAGTCCTTTTTTATATAATATCTGTTCCTTCAGTCTGCATTTGTATTAAGCTATTATAAAACACTTTTTTGCATGAAATGAGAAATTTTTCACTTCTAGGACGAGGTTAAAAATGGTTCTACACTTCTACTAATTCTTATAAGATACGGCTCACAATTCGTTTTAGAACCCGAGCTTTATAGTCAACTTCAAAACCACCATCCTGCCACGATTTTTAAACTATCAAAGCCGTATCTTTTACAGTCCACTTTACGATTGCAATTATCCATGACATTGCGTTCACTGGCCTTGTACGTTTACAGTGAGTGGCACCATGGCCAGTTATTTTAATTAAAATACCTAGGCCACAGGTCCAGTTTTAAAAAATCCTTATTTCCAACACTGATCCATCTATCCTTCAAGCTTTTACAATCACCCATTGCATAGAGTATAGACTCACTCAATTGTCTGCCTAAGCATGGATTTATAACAGAAGCTTACGCTTCCTTGATATTTCACTCACCTTAAAACGCGCACAACATTTATTCCTCGTCTGAAATAGTACCAGCCTGGCACGCGCGTTTGTGACGTAGAATTTGAGGCAAATTCAGAGGGGGGTAGAAGTTTTTCACGTGATCGAGTTCTAATTTTTAATAGCGCGCGCGAAATTATTTTTAGAAAAGCGCGCGCGAACGCGCGCCAAAAGAAAAAAGTTTTCCTCAATTTCTACGTCATCAGCCCCAGTCCCCACCCGCCCGAATTTTTATGACATAAATGTGTTTAAAATCAAAATGCCTTACTGAAGGCTACAGTGAAATATCCATGAAGCTTAAGCTTCTATTATAAATCCATGACCTAAGTTTAGCAACTTAAGCCTTGGTCGAAACTAACAACTAAAATATAAATTAAAAAGGTATCTTAAGTATGGAATTTCAACCGAGACACATAATTAAACGAAAATTAGACTCGCCAGAGAAATTTTTAATAAATATAGTGTTATATTTATTGAAAAATATCAAGTTCAAGTTTCAAGGCGGTGAAATGGCAAATTAGAGTCGTCTACTGTAGAGTTATGAACAATTAGCGTCGTCTGCTGTAGCATAATCTTTTAAGGTACTTACATTTTTAATTAAATTAACATACTTAGACTTAATTAATTTTGATGAAACTTGAAAAAGGCACACTTTGAATAGTTACTTGTTAATTTGAAAGTATTCCGAAACGTAACTTCGCTTTAGTTTTTAAATGATTCGATGTGCAGGAGCACCAAAAACCCCATGTTATTCCTATGGGAAAATCGGCGAAAATCTGTGAATTTTCATTTAACATTACGGGAGGGTGTGGGATCTTATCTAGAAGGGCCTACCGGCCCTCTAGAATATCACGCGCTTATGGCGCTTTCCCGGTGCAGCTAAGGTAACTAAAAGAAAAGGCGGTAAATTTGACTGATTTCAAGAATACATGTTTTTATACATTTCTTATCTGGGCTTCGAGATGGCGACGCCATCGCTTGATAAACTTGGTAGCTGTCCGTCCGTCACAATGTTTTCAAAAGTGTCCCACGCAGGCTAGGAAATAAGACAGGTTTACAGGTCAAAAACCAGTTTATTAATAGCTTGGACCACTTTTTTTATTCAAAACGCGAGGGTCACTGGTCCCAATGACTAGTTTATTAATTCCTACTTTTATTAAAAATTGATAAGGGGACCTCTTTAATTATTTTCATTTTAACATAAATTTCGACTCCTGGAGTCCAGTTGTGTATACAACCATAAGCCGAGAGAGATTTTTTTAGAAGAGAGAACGACCACAAGTCCTGGGACCAGCAGAAAAATAAATTGGGGAAGGGTCACTGGTCCCGGGACCAGTTTCATATTTAAGACATCAGGGGTCACTGGTCCGGAGGACTATATCAGAAATAAACCTTATTTCCAAGCCTGGTCCCACGTACCCCAATAGGCAGGTTCAGGGCCGGAAATAAGAAAAATTTCTTATAGGACATGTGCAAATTGTTGAAATATTAATGGATTTTTAATGAAAGTTTTGTTTGTATTTCAAATTTACATCAACAGAATCAAGCAATTTTAGATCAGAATAAATTTTGTTATTATTAAGGTTTTCTAAATATTTAATTCAACCGGAACCCAACACTTTGGACCTTTTAGGAAGAGTGTGGGCGTTGTGTGCACTTAACGTTAAATTAGCCTGTTATTTAGTATAACTTATAGAGATGGCCGATACCAGGCTTAACCCGATACCGATCGATACCGGTACAAACATGAACCGATACCGATATTTACTCACTATGATCCAAAACCCGATACTTCAACCGATACCGATATGGTATCGGTTCATCCCTAGAGTAGTAGGCGCGTACTAAGAAAGATTTTCGCTTATTAGTTGTTAGATAAACTGATTTCAGGTACTTTTTATATAAATGAGAACTCGTCAAGATTGAAATTCAAAGAAATGAGATATTATTGATTACTAAAAGACCTAAAAATGTCATGTAACGCCATATAACGCGTGTCAAACGAGTATCGGTTTAGTATCGGTATCGAACCAACCGATCCGATACTATCGGGAAACCCCGAGTATCGGTGCCGATACCGATATGGTATCGGTACCGGTTCATCCCTATTAACTTATGATGATCTTTTTATATCCATTTCCTTGGTTTTGAATTTATATAGACTTAGTTCATTAAGATTGGCATTAGGCAACACCAGAAGAAGCCCCTGTCACAACACGCGGGAGGCCTCTAACGGTGCTTTTTGGTGCGAGGGAAAACACCTCCGATGGCGGCCCTGTCAATGTGGTGTTTGCTACTCTTATGGCAATAATCAAATGGTCTATGATGACTCTAGGTTTTAAAACCACAATGCTAGTATTTTAGGATTGAAGTAATACTAATAGTAGCGCAGAGCTAAATTCAGAACATTTATTTTTCTGATCTAAAACAATAACATTCGTTTTCATGTTCTTATGAAAGAATAATAGGTAATTCATCTAACAGCAGAACATAATGGATCCCTCAAACGTTCACAGCTAGAGCAGAGATTAGTCCCCTGCCTGTCTTGTCCCCTTCGTTTTGGCCCCACCCTTTTTAGCCATATCGTAGTATACGATAGGCTCTTAGTTTGTCCCGAGCCGTCGTCGTAGTAGTAGTAGTAGTAGTAGTAGTAGTAGTAGTAGTGGCCGGGGTTGTCGCTTCGTTATCGTCAGATTTTAGCTTAAAAGGAACTTTATATTACCACAACCCACCCATAGGGGTTACTGGGCTCGGTTAGAGATTTAATTTTAATTAAAAGTTTTTCAGGTCAGACCCGGGATTCGAACCCGCGCCGCTGGCGTGGTAGACAAACATTCTACCCACTCAACCATAGAGACTCGGTAGAAACGTCGAGTTTTTTATTATTTATTCTTATCTCTAAAATGTCGGGGTGATGTGGGGTGGGGTACCTCTTAATCTGTGGGGTCGGAAACTTTTGAATTTTTATCTTTGGGGTCGGATACTTATGAATTTGTATGTTTGGGGTTTTTATATTTATTTTTTTTATGTGTGTGCTAATTAAATAGATAACGATTTTCCCCGTTTCCTACCTCGCTCCTCATGTGTTTCGTTCTCGTTCGGTAGCTATCGTCATCTATGTTATGTTTGACTGGAACGTTTTGGCGGTTAATTCAAATGTGGGTTTAGATAGAGCTAACAGTGTTAAATGGGCGTTATGCGTCTGATCATTTCAGCATTGCTAAAGGTAATTCGAGGGGATAATGACTAAAATGCGTAATCACTATAACTAAACTTTCTCTTTCAAAAGTTTCTGGGCATAAGTCCTTGTTAGAATTTATAAGATGCGATAAGTGTGCATCGGCATAAGTCTATGTTGTAAACTCATCGAGGGGATTATCACTAAAAATTATCTGTTCTTCGATTCGCCGGAATATTAGAATTACAGCATAAGTAAATTTATACGGTTATAATTTAATCACTGTTTAGAGTAGGGAATCGAGGGGCTATTCACTCTGATTTTATGCACGGTAAATCATTTAAGCATTGAAAAAGATAGCGCTATTCACTCATTGGGGTAAGGTATAGAGGGGTTATCCACTCGTTAGGGTAGGGTATAGAGGGGCTATTCACTCGTACGATATGGCTACTATTACGAGCCCTTGGGCCGTCTTGTTCTTTTCTATGCCTGAAAATTAGAAGGCTTTGAGTTATTACGCAATTGAAATGACGTGTTTGCGCAAATATATACCCCGCCAATTGCTTTCAATCATTTCAAACTAAAGGATCCTATATAGTAAGACGACCATTTCTAATTATTTTACTGGTAAGGTATAATTATAACTATTTCCTTGATCATTAATCTTGAATTGAAAGTGATTAAAAGTTTTTCAAGCGACTACTTTATAAATTGTCTTACGAATAATTAGACCTTGGAAAAAAACACTTGCCAAGTAGCTTAGGGGAATTTTTCAATAATTTTGTAAACAAAAAAAAACTTGTGTATACTTATGAGAAGAATTTCCAGATCGGTTTATTGTACCTTAAAAGAAAGGGCCACTACTTTTGCTTTTGATTTTCAAATCAGAGATCATGATACGAGGGGCTAAAATTTGCCAGTTGTTTGTGTTTCTGAATTAATTTTAGTTGATCTTAAATTTAAAACCAAATTAAAAATTGAAAGATGTGGCGCCATTGAGTTTTATTTAAAGAAAAAAAGAACGCAAGGTTCTACGTGATTTGGCAATTTATTTAGCGAGAACCCTTCCATCTTTTGACCTAGCGGGGCTTCGAAAATCGGCACGGTCGCTTCATTGTTAGTCTCGGTGCTCGGTTTTCAGTACGCTAGAACCCTTTTCGCTGGAAGTCGGACTTTTACAGCTCCACTGATGTATAATGAGACTCAAACTCATATCCCTGTACTCTCCTAACTCGATATATATTAATTTTTTTCCCTCGTCTATTTTGTTGTTTTTAATGTCTTAGCAAAATGCGGTTAATGCTGCATCCATCAAAAATAATCTCCAATCTTACACTTTGGGGCGTGTATTGTCTACCTTTCTATACAGCAATACAGCCATCACGTGACCACGAAACATCGTTGAAGAATAAATTGCCAAATCACGTGGAACCTTGGATTCTTTTTTTCTTTTAAATAAAACTCATTGCGCCACAACTTTCAATTTTTAATTTCGTTTTAAATTTATGATCTACTAAAGTTAATTCAGAAACACAAACAACTGGCAAATTTTAGCCCCTCGTATCATGATCTCTGATTTGAAAATCAAAAGCAAAAGTGGTGGCCCTTTCTTTTAAGGTACAATAAACCGAACTGGAATTCTTCTCATAAGTATACACAAGCTTATTTTTTGTTTACAAAATTATTGAAAAATTTCCCTAAGCTACTGTACAAGTGTTTTTTTTCCAAGGTCTAATTATTCTTAAGACAATTTATAAAGTAGTCGCTTGAAAAACTTTTAATCACTTTCAATTCAAGGTTAATGATCAAGGAAATAGTTATAATTATACCTTACCAAAAAATAATTAGAAATGGTCGTCTTACTATATAGGATCCTTTAGTTTGAAATGATTGAAAGCGATTGGCTTGGCATATATTTGCGCAAACACGTCATTTCAATTGCGTAATAACTCAAAGCCTTCTAATTTTCTGGCATAGAATAGAAATAGGGTGGGGCCAAAACGAAGGGGACAAGACAGGCAGGGGACTAATCTCTGCTCTTGCTGTGAATGTTTGAGGGATCCATTATGTTCTGCTGTTAGAAGAATTACCTATTATTCTTTCATAAGAACATGGAAACGAATGTTATTGTTTTAGACCAGAAAAATAAATGTTCTGAATTTAGCTCTGCGCTACTATTGATATTACTTAAATCCTAATTTTTTAAGAATAAAAATATTAGCATTGTGGTTTTAAAACCTAGAGCCGTCATAGACCATTTGATTACTGTCATAAGAGTAGCAAATACCACAGGGACAAGGGCACGGCTTTCAGTTAGCTAGAACCCTTCCATCTTTTACCCCAGCGGAGATTCGAAAATCGGCACGGTCGGTCCATTGTTAGTCTCAATGCTCGGTATTCACTTCGCCAGAATTCTTTTCGATGGCATTGGACGTAGTGCTAGCGAATCCAAACCCGAAAAACAATTGACCTCACAGTCTCTTCGAATTATTATAAAAATTACGCTAAGCTCAATGGGTTATTTTTATGTTAAAAATGATAATATTTATTATGTTCTTATATTTTATGTGTAATGCTACTTATTTAAAAAGGGTGCTGTCAATAATAGCAAAAACGGATTTATGTACTAAGAACGTCGGATCGTAGCTTTAGCCTCTAGTACCATCCTCGCATACTTTATTGAGAAACTTCGTCTGCTTATATTTTGACTCCACCCACAAATTCTGTATATAGCGACTTCTAGAGATCGTAAATGTCATTCTTATCTCTATTTTCGTTTTTAAATTTGTTTTCGAAATTGCTATATACAGAATTTGTGGGTGGAGTCAAAATATAAGCAGACTAAGTTTCTCAATAAAGTATGCGAGGATGGGTAGTGAATTTGCTACGTTCAACGTTCTTCTTACATAAATCCGTTTTTGATAATAGGCATTGACTTTCGTTACAAAGTAACTGAGCTTAAATGTTAACACTTCCATCTTTATCCCGAAAATAAATGTAAAATATTTCGCCTTTCAGTACTGCCAAGGTTACGCTATTATTTGTAATAATGAATTGGAGCATAGAGACTTAAAGGGTCATTTGGTACAAATTGATTGCTTATTAAACCGTAACGTTTACACATTTATTGGCACGTTATCGTAAAAAATTGTAGTTATCAATTGTTTAAAGTAGTACTTATTGTTCATATAAAAGGAAAACAGTCTATTAAAATATCAGTAGGTCTATTTTAAAATATACATTAGAGATTAACAAGAATAAAATAAAGGTACATATGCCAAAAAAAGAAAGAAAAAACTATACATATCGAAACCATAAGTACCATAATTACCCCTGATAAGTAAAACACGCTCGTTGGATTAATGTAACCAGCATGTTCATCTGCGATCTATACAAGTTAGGTATATGCGACGCCGTGCGGCTATTTTTGTCCCGACTTCTTTAGCCAATGGGAGACGTTTCTAAGGGTGCCACTAGCTTCCCCGAAGTCTGACTTAGAATCTCGGTAAAGGTATAGAATTCTTAGATACTTAGTCAGAATTTTGAGTAAGTAAACATAAAGGTTTCGTCTGCTGCATTAATGGGCACAAGCCACAAATATCGTAAGTGTTAATCATTATTGTTATTTAACCTACATAAATTGATGTATTAGTACCGTTATCCATCATTGCTTAATATATGTCGCGACAGAAATATTGTTTAAATTACAACCCTAAACCTATACTAGCGCGCTTGAAGGCCGCCATTACACCAACACTGGTCCGTGGCCTACAAGATATCTGAATATGAGCCTCCGTGAACGATTTGCAGTTTCAAATGACTGCAAGAGGCCGCCTTCTTCGTTTTTTGGGTGAAAATGCCGGATACATTAGTCTAACGGGCGTGTTTTACTTATCAGGGGTAATTATGGTACTTATGTCGAAAATTCAAGATAAATTTATCCAATAAACACTCATATACTACCATTAAAGGCACCCGGAGCTGCGCGTCAGTCCACCGGGACATATTAAAAGATGACTGCAAATTGAACCCCGAAACTTCCAAAGCCGGTCTTAAATTTTAAAAAAATCGCTAGTTTTGGGGGTTTACATAATAAGTCAGTCAGGACTTTGTTTTGAATAGATATAGCTGGTCTTTGTTTGACAGTTTCGAACCTAAAATGGGCATTAAAACACTTCTGATCGAGGAGAAATTCTAAAAGCAAACAATGTCATGTGTGTAAGCGATATTTTTTTCGTGCATAGATGAGTTCCGCGACTTTAATTATAGGAGAAAAATTATTACTTATGTTTATGTTTGTATTTATAATTTCCACAACCGTTGTCTCTTTCGAGTGCATTTTGCTGAGGTACGGAGTCAAAAACCTCGATTTGGCAGGTGTTTTGAAACGTTTCCGGTAGCCGTTGTTTTCAAAAGCCAAATCTCTAAACCAAACTCTGATTACAACAAGACCGTCTAGCCCATAATTACGCGACATCGTTTACGTATTCTCGCCGTCCTCCTAAATATACTTCAATAACTTTACTTCTAGTCAAATATCGCCTAGTATACCTGTGATTGTCAGGGGGGAATATTTTTTTCTTTGGCTTCCAGGCAATACGAATCACATGTCACCAACGCAATACTTGCTTCCCCATTTCCGTTACTTCAATTCGTTTTCAAATTCGTGTAGTTATGTAATAACCAACGGAATAATGCGCTGATACCCAGTTGGTTCTTTAGTTATTTAGTGTGATTCACATACATTGGCAGTTCACGCGATAACATGGATATTGTAATCGTAAAGGGGATTGATAAAAGTGAAAGCTTTGATAGTTCAAAAGTCGTGCCACGAGGACGGTTTTGAAGTTTAGTATAAACTCGGGTTCTAAAAAGAATTGTGAATCGAACCTTATAATAGTTTGTGTGGAATCAATTTTAAACTCGTCCCGGAAATGAAGAATTTTGCATTGTTTGATAGTCCCTTTCTTCCACCAGTCTTACGACTTCACAACCAGTTTTCATATGCATATATACATAGCAAGCCTTCCCTCACTGGGGGGCCGATTAGGCATGGTTAGGTTGAATTATAAATTATATAGACACCGGGAACGTCTTCAATTGACCAGTACGTTCATGAATTTAGTTTTTTGGCAAACGAAATTCTGAATTTGTTGCTGAAAAGGTTTTATTTCTCATTGTGTTGATTTTCTACGCTTTACGGAAAGAGAAAAAATGTATGCTAAACTAAAAGTCCCACCTAATAGTGTCGTGGTCACTACCAGTGACCAGTCTGGGAAAAAGGAATACATTTTAAACTAGTCCTTGGGACCAGTGACCCCCCCCCTTGTGTCCAAATTAATAAACTGGTCACCGTACTGGTTCCAGCCTTTGTTCTCCCGGAGCCTCCGAGATATCTAGGCCTATGCATGTCGATTTTTACGTGGGGAAATATCCAGTTTCATAGAGGAAATATTTTTACCCTTTGTGTGTACGAGGTGGCGCTTTAATGACCATTGCGACCGGGGTCTTCCATAAATTATCGATGAAATTAAAGGTTGCACCTTTAAATTAACGTAATTTTTACGGGCTATTCATTTTTATTGAATCTATTGGTTAGATTGTATGGACAAAAAAGTAATATGAGATTTTAACATCGTTGTTTTTTAGTAAAACAAAACTTCTTGAAGTTGCTAATTCACAGTTTTCATATACCATTAGAGGATTTTTTAGCCCTTCAAAACCTTTAATTTTTTTAACCTTAACATTTTTATCCTTTACTTCTTTGGAATGATTGTTTAATAAAGGTCTTCGGAAATTCCGCGACCTCGGCTTCATCGCTCTACGTCTATACCTTGCCCTAATATTGTAGCAGTCGACGGGGTCATGAGGCTGAACTTGTTTATTTTACGGTGCTAAAAGCGCCACCAAGCGGGAAAACACGGCGAACTAAATTAGTCAAAAAAATATTCTCGCTTCGCTACATGCATGGGCCTAGATATCTCGGAGGCTCCGGTTCTCCAATAGATTTTCCAGAGGAGCAGTAACCCCACTTCTTGAATTTAAAAACTAGTCCAAGCAATTAATAAACTGGTTTTGGAAGTGTGCTTTTTCCCAGACTGGTCACTGCATCACGCAAGTATTGAATTGGGTCACATTTAAGTTTATGTGTCTATATTCGTAACTTAAAAGGGTATGCGAGACAATGTATCGCCTTGGATCGTTGTTGGGCGCCCTTGTTTTACCACTACTATTCTTTAAAACTATTAGTCGCATCGATACAAAGTTGCTAAAAAGACAACAATAGAGCATAATAGTCAAAGCACGCGTCTATAGAGGCAGTAGAAAAAGAAAGAAGGGGGAACCTAGCCATTGCTCGGTTCAAGTTTTGAGAGGTGGGTGAGGGGGGGGGGGTGACTGAAGAAGATATAGGTCTCCTCATCTGCGCATTCATTTTTCAACAGGCATCTGTAGAAAAGTTAAAATTTCTTCCTTGAATTAAGTTCAAAACTCCACCTGTGAACTGTAACGTTAATTAAAATTAAAAATTTTCTTTCGACGATCGTAAAATTTGTAAATGCCCAAGGCGGGACTGTGGCTACTACTACAGGGCTGGTCAAACTAATAGTCTCGTTGTAGATATTCATCATAAGATGTGACTAAAAATCCACGTATATAAATTCTGTTTGCGAAGTTTTTGGGTATCTTCACTTTAAGAGGGTAATATTTTATAAACAACGCAACCTTTGTCCTTCCTCGGGAATGGATTGAAGCTACCTACATATTAAATTTCAATAAAATCAATTCAGCGGTTTAGCCTTGAAAACGTGCCAGAGTTACTTTAACATTTATAATAATAATATGGATTTGTATTTCAATATATTATGTCAACACTGTTCTGTAAAGAAAGTTTTTGGCTATCTGCACTTTATGAGGGTGATTTTTAAATTTATTTTGTTTTTTTGCCGCGAACACTTAGCATACATAAAGACACACAATAACCTTCTTATTTAATATATTAATATGGATATGGAATTAACTTTTACACATACAAATAGAGATTGGTATTATATTCAGAAATTGAAGTGAATAAAATATCCTCCTACGTTATTCATTTTATAGTATTGGAAACAATGACCTTATCAACGGCTTAAAAGAGAAGCGATTCTTACATCAACCAAGCCACGCATTTACGCCCAGCAATCTAAAACTGATTAACCAGCCCCTGGGTCGCCTACTAGAAGCAGCAGCTGCGGAAGATGGGAACAGGATAGCTCTGGTTGTGCGCCACCAAAATATCAGAAAGACGTATAGCGAGTTCAATCAGGATGTTGATTTGTTAGCCGCTGGTCTTCTGGCACTCGGTCTCAAACCAGGAGACCGTGTAGGAATGTGGGGCTCCAACACTTTCCAATGGGTGGTCACACAATTTGCAACGGCCAAAGCTGGAATGATCTTGGTAAGGACTTACTTCATTAAACTTTAAATTATTTCTACATACCAACTTTTGATAGATTTTGATATTTTGGGAACAATTTTATAAACATTCCAAAATTTAAAATGGTCCATTTAAGCCGCGCTTACACTGTACTTTTTTGAACCGTTTTCAAACGTTATAGAAATATATAATTTTCCCGTTAATCATAAATAATTCTCGTGAGAAAATGCAACTTGTATTTTAAGAAGGTGGTCTAGTTCATAACTATGACACATCGTTCACGAACTATCGCTTTCCCTAAAACAATACATTTACTTCTAATGAAATACTGGTGAGGGGAATATTTATTCATGGCTGCAAGGCGTCGTAAATCACACGTTGCCAAGGCGATACTTACTTTCTATTTTCCGTTAGTTCCATTTGCCTTTGCTAATACTACTACTATTCGGGTATAACTATTAGTGCCATTGATACAAGCATTGGTCCCTAAAACAAGTAAATTGGCATACCAGCCTGCCCATCCCGTTAGAAAATTTCAATACCCTCAAATCTAAGAATGCTAATGAGCCTTATCTAGCAGAAGTGTACTTTTAAAGGTAGATGTGTGCTTATGCTGGTAATGTAAAAGTAGATCGAATTCATTTTCGTTCAGGTGTACAAGAGTGAAGCCCTTGTGGATACTTGCGTAGATGAATAATTTAATGGTGTGAAACAATCCGAAACACCTCAAGAATTTTTTAACATATTCTAGAATCATTCGAAAGACAGGCACACGTGTATATTAATTCAATAAAATTCAATTTATTTATTTACATAAGATTGTTACATTTGTTAATTAATAACAAAGGTAGACATTTTGATCAATACCTCTAAATTACGATGTTAACTTGGTACTAACAAAATAAATATTATCTGGAAACTCTTTTGCTATTACACATTGAACTACTTTCACTTACCAGCTTAGGCAGTTTTGGAAGAAAAAGGCTCATTAACGTTCTTAAATTGGAAGCTACTGAAATTGTCTAAACTGGATGGGCAGGCTGATATGTCCTACTCCAAATTTGTGCCAATTTCCTTGTTTTAGGGTACAATGTTTAAGGGCCCTTACCTCCGAAACTAAATGTGTTAGGTCATATCAGGGAGGAGAGACTTGAGAGGGAGTAGTAATGTGAACAGGTGGGTTGGTTCGCTTCGTGGCTAACTAGTCTCTCTCCGGGGCTGGCTCTGTCACTCGCCGCGGTGTCTGCGCGCATGCGTCAAATTTAGAGAGAGAGATAAAAATTCCTACCCACCCTTTTTTTCCCCTTGCATTTATAATACTGTGCCTTTAACATTAAACTAACACTGGTCATATGTTCTTTGACACTTTTCACTCAGTCTGGGCCAAAGAACACAGCCTTAATTTATGGCGGACTTATCAGAAACACCCTTAAAAACCTTGTAGGGTACGTTATCCTAGAAAGCAAGTATTTGCTTCGGTTTTAGCTGTAGTAGTTCTAGATTTATCAATGCGTGTTAAGCCTTAAAATTTATAACAAACATTTAAAAAGAAGTATTTATACGTTGAATATCATGGAAGAGGTTTTGATGGAATAAGGACTTTTGTGAAGAAACCCAAAACCTACTAATTTATGTTATTCTTTTCAACAGGTAACTGTTAATCCAGCGTACCAAAAGAAAGAGCTGGAATTCTGTTTGAATAATGTAAACTGAAACGTAAAATTATATTTTACTTGAATTATTTTCTTAAGTAATACGCCTTTCAGGTGGGCTGCTCTGCTGTGATAACAGATGAGAAAATTCATAACCAAGATTACTATGAACTTCTGAATAGTGTATCACCAGATCTTGAAAAGAGCAAGGGGGAGCTTCTCAATCTGAAAAAGTGAGATTTTTAAATATTTAATATCATAAGTTTATAAGATATGTTCCGTAAGTTTGCCACTGGTTACTGAGAGCTTGTCATGAAGTGACGCACTGAAACGTCATAAATACTCGTAAAGCGACGCCTAATTAGGCGCTGTCAAAGGCTTAGTATATACCTAATAGAAAAATGAACTGCAGAACGGAGTGTAGTAAATTCTAGCAATTTTTTTAATACTCCAATATGAAGCTAAGTCTTAAAATTTTCAGAGGAATCTATTAAAAATAACTATCATCCACTTATATTTACAATGATGGCTTTTTAAAAAACCATGATGTGATAACTGATATTAATAAACCCCTCTGCAAAAGTTGATATTAATCGATTTAAAATATTTAGAAGAAAAATAGTCAAAATCGTTAACTATGGGCACGCAGCCAATAAAAATAGAAACAAGTATAATAAATAATCTGTTTCTTTTATTACAGTTTACCACATCTCCGAAGAATAATTTTGAATAGCAAAACCAGAAAACCGTAAGTTTGTACTGAGGTTTATTATGGACTTCAACTTCTTCTAAAATCACGTGATTTCTAGAGGAACGGTTTTGTACGACGACGTAGTTAATTCCGTTACACCAGCGGATATGAAGACTTTAAAAAATATTTCTGAATCAGTTCAATTTGATGATGCTGTAAACATACAGTTTACATCGGTATTTATTATTTTTAATAATTTGTGTTTAAATGTCATATGGACAACTTTATCTTTTAGGGTACTACCGGAAACCCGAAAGGAGCCACTCTCACGCACTTTAACATTGCAAATAACGCATTTTTTGTCGGTAATCGTTTAGGATTTGGGAAAAACGTATGATGAAGCACACATTCTGCACTGAATTAAGGGATTAATAATAGTTATATTTCAGCGTCCTGTTATCTGCCTGCCAGTGCCATTATATCATTGCTTCGGATGTGTCGTTGGCACTCTGACTAGTGTTATTTATCGAGGTGTAACCGTCCTTCCTTCGCCGAGGTTTGACGCACTAGCTTGCCTTAAAGCAATTGAAGCGGAAAAGTAAGCGACTTTAGATATTCAAGATAAAATATTTTTTGCCTGAAACGGGTGGAAAGATACTCATATTTAGTTTTATGGTATTTACTAGGAGCTTTTGCAAAATGAGTAATTCAAAGGCGATACTGAACTTCGTATAAGCAAAAGTAATATAAGAAACCTCCCTTCGGGAGGAAAGTATACAAAGGCGAATTTTTCCCGATACATCCTCGTACCGCGAATGTCCGCGCGCACTTATACGGCCGTAAACAAAGTTTAAAAAATAGGGCCGTGCCGCGTAGAGCGTAGGAATACATTCTCTGATCTCGCGATTGCGTCGGCTGCTTAAGTTAAGGCAATTTCACAGACTCATTTTAATTTTAAACTCTTCCAATGAAATAATTCATGCAGCATTTTTAGATTTTGATGATAATCAATCATTAATAAACAGGCAGTGACTCGATTATAGGATTTTCATAGGTATTTGCATAAAATTTGATTTTAAACCCTTACCTTGCCAAGGTATATCACTAACACTATACATAGATAGATTTTAAAATGGTGTTATTATCTATCTCGAAATTTTTTTCTTGTATTCATAATTTTCATCTTCTTCTTGGCTTCACAACAAACTAGATTTTCGTTTCGAAATAACCGTATGTGAATATTTATTAGCAAAATCAAGAATCTTCTTAGAAGATTCTTCTATTTCTTTACAACAGACAGCTAAGCAGACTACACTAGTTTGAAGCGCTTTTTCCTCTTTCCTTTTCCAACGACCATATCAGAGGACTAAGATCTACCGTACCTTGTCCATGAGCAATAGAGTCTGAATATGGTATTTGGTGGTTCGAGGATGTCTCGCGTGTTTTAACGTTATGCCTATGGCGTCTTGTATACTTCCCTCCCGTAGGGAGGTTTCTTATATTACTTCTGGTATAAGTCAATTATTTTTTAAGGGTTTTAACAGGAATGGGTAGTAACATTTAGGAAATCTCATCGCTCTAATGTCCCTTATGAAGAAACTCAAAAAGTGTGGAGCCTAATCAGCTTCGTATTTGTCCCTACATTTCCCTTTAATGTGTCAGTCAACCTAGTCCCCTTTTCTATTGCTTCAGCCAATCAGGAATTTTTAGTTTATTGCGCAAGAAAATTAACGTGTTTGCCCGAATTAAAAGATAGATTAAGGCCATTTCTTTGGGAAAAAAATATTCTCTCATCCATTTGCGAAACTGTGAATTAAAGTTTGCATGTGCTAATCTTCAAAACTTGGTTACTAGTATTACCAGAAGTAATATAAGAAACCTCCCTACGGGAGGGAAGTATACAAGACGCCATAGGCATAACGTTAAAACACGCGAGACATCCTCGAACCACCAAATACCATATTCAGACTCTATTGCTCATGGACAAGGTACGGTAGATCTTAGTCCTCTGATATGGTCGTTGGAAAAGGAAAGAGGAAAAAGCGCTTCAAACTAGTGTAGTCTGCTTAGCTGTCTGTTGTAAAGAAATAGAAGAATCTTCTAAGAAGATTCTTGATTTTGCTAATAAATATTCACATACGGTTATTTCGAAACGAAAATCTAGTTTGTTGTGAAGCCAAGAAGATGAAAATGATGAATACAAGAACAAAATTTCGAGATAGATAATAACACCATTTTAAAATCTATCTATGTATAGTGTTAGTGATATACCTTGGCAAGGTAAGGGTTTAAATCAAATTTTATGCAAATACCTATGAAAATCCTATAATCGAGTCACTGCCTGTTTATTAATGATTGATTATCATCAAAATCTAAAAATGCTGCATGAATTATTTCATTGGAAGAGTTTAAAATTAAAATGAGTCTGTGAAATTGCCTTAACTTAAGCAGCCGACGCAATCGCGAGATCAGAGAATGTATTCCTACGCTCTACGCGGCACGGCCCTATTTTTTAAACTTTGTTTACGGCCGTATAAGTGCGCGCGGACATTCGCGGTACGAGGATGTATCGGGAAAAATTCGCCTTTGTATACTTTCCTCCCGAAGGGAGGTTTCTTATATTACTTTTGGTATTACTTAAATTTCTTACCAAAAAGTAGCTTAAAAGATCAATGTCAATTTCGGGAATAGTAAAAGAGTCTTAATTTTCTTCATTGTTTAAAAAATTCCCATAGATGTACCATTGTCTACGGCACGCCAACGATGTACGTTGACATGCTGGAAAATCCTTCATTCCCAGACTCTGACTGTTCAAGTCTAATAAATGGTAAGAGGCTTTTCTCAAGCTTAAGCTACTACTCCTCATACCATGTTTCCTGTAGATTTATGAATCTTATAACATGCCCTCTATCAAATTTCTTACTACGTGTATTTGCAGGAGTGATGTCAGGTGCCAATTGTCCAGTAAATCTTATCAAAAATGTGAAGGAAAAGTTTGGAATAAAAGATATAATGGTATGATATTCTTTACTGATTCTCTTACTACTCTAAACCAATGAATATTAATAACACTGTAGATACCATATGGTTGTACGGAAACCAGTCCTGTTTGTACCCTAACAGCGAGCGAAGATCCAGAAGACAGGAAAGTCACTACCGTTGGACGACCACTGGATTATATAGAAGTAGGTTATTTGAAAATTATTATATTAAAATATGAAATTTCCTAGTAGAAGCGTATAACAGTTATCTAATACCTGAACAACGTTAGAGTTATGACGTTTACCAGAAGTAGGATGATACTAGAAGTAAAGAGCTCTAGCATTGGTAATAGATCATGGCACTAGTGAACAAATTTGAGGATTTTATGCCGCTTCCATCGCGCCTACACTAGAGAGAAAAAAAATTTATCGAGTTCTAAAAACATTTACAACCCCCTTCTCCTCATCCTAAAGCCGCGGAACACGGACGCGGGTGCTTGAATCTAGTTCGGCCGTCTACCACCGCGAGCGTCTCACGTTTTGGAGGGAAAACTCAGAAACCACTACCAGATGGCCAACCGTTTGTGTGTTATCAAGAATATTCACTTTCGCCAAGTGAAGAATTTGGTTACCTCAATACTTCTAGTCCCTTATTCTTCTTCTGCGTTTACTTATAAACTTCATTTTAGCAATTCAAAGAGCTTATCTGATGGTGTTACAATTACAGGTAAAAGTAATCGATAGCCAAGGTCGAGTTGTGCCGGTAAATGACCAGGGTGAGGTTTGCCTTCGTGGACACGCCACGTTCCTTGGATACTGGGAGGATATTGAAAAGACTAAAGAAACCATGACGGCCGATAAATGGTATCATACTGGGTAAGGAAAGTTTACTAGCAATGCCTTAAATAATTTAAAGAAAAAATTATAAAGGCCCAAATGTGGTAAAAAAGCATTAAATATAATGGAACTTTCTGATGTGTTCTCTGCATCAAACTAAGCGGAAAGTGTCATGGAGTCGACATACTTTAGTTACGAGGATATTAGCCCCAAACAATGAAATTTAAGAATCTTATCAAAACATTATTACTTCTTTCCTTAGTGATCTTGGCAGAATGGATGAAAACGGATTTTTACACATAGTTGGTCGCATAAAGGAGATGGTTATCCGAGGAGGTGAGAATATTTACCCTCGTGAAGTCGAAGAATTTCTTCTCACTCATCCTGCAGTTTCGGATGCTCACGTAAGATTTTGTTCAAGCTTGTCTTGCTGTATAAACGGTTTCCCTCCCCCCGGTCATTTTCCCTTTATCTGGTGGGCGCAGTTGTGTATGAGCAGGGATAGATTTAATTTTAGAAGTAGGAATGGAGAACGGTTAGTATTTACTTCAGTCCGACTCATAGCCCAGTATAGAGCCCATCCCTCCAACACGTAACGAAAAGTTTAAACTATCTTATTGGTTCACTTAAACTACGTTTTATGACGTTGCAGACGGGGACGGCGAAAAATACAGGTAATTCCTTTCTACCTCTGTCGCTATGACCCGCCTCTTTTTTCATAGCCCTCCGTTCCGTGGAAAGGGGTCCGCGACTTTAACGCGCGCCCAAATTACCCTGTTAGCCATTCCTACTTCTAAAATTAAATCTATCCCTGGTAAGGGCAACGTTTCCAGTTCATAGTTTTGTGGTGGGTGGACTCTTCTAGTTCATAATAAGCATAGTGTTTACACTACTGTTTACGCATGATGGTAATACAGTATAATACAATTATAAACATTATAATTAAAATTAAATTATTCTTTGAAATTTGAACGCGACCAATTTACATTGTAGCAAGAAGTACGTCGATTCAAAACATTAATATTTTTCTCCATTTTTTCAATCTTAATAACATTTACAAGAGCAAATCATTTAAACAGGACAAAGGCAACACAAAGTAACAAAACTTTCAAAAGCTACGTTTGTAGTAAATATTTCATTGCTTTTATAGCATTTAGTGGAACCATGAGTGAATCATATACTAGCTCCCTATAAGTTACTCAGCCACACTGGCCTAATGTATCCAGCATTTTCTTCCCGCCAAAAAAAGTGTTACCTATATGCGACCCCCAGTGAGAGAAAATAACACTACTCTCGGCGCTTACGTATTTCCGGTAAAAAACGGAAAATGGTATAAACCAATGAAACTTCGAACTGAAAGGTAGTTAGTATAAACAGACGACGTTTTAGAAATGTTGTGATTGTTTGCGGACGGTTCAGTCGTATTTTATCTATGAAATTAAGCTAGTCATTTAAATTCAGAGCGTTGCCAAGGGAATATGAATTTTTATTCCGTAGGCAACGTTCAGAGGCTATTTATGGTGAGAGAACCACTCTTTATCAAAGAATAGGAGCTAAACAACAACTTAGTAGTCATCTCGAAAACCTTATTGAACTTTTTAATAATGCGTCTAAAGAACTAATAGAACTTAAAGAAAGACCCAACCCATTTTTAATCGAAGACTGTTGTGAAACCTAAATTATTTTTAAATAAGGAAAAGAAACCAAAACCACCAAAGCCGTTAATACCATTTGGAACTATCGTCACTTCAAGTTCACGATATATTAATTTCAAAGCCATAAGAGAGGGCGCCGTCTATTATCACTCTCACCCGCCTCCCCTCCTCTCGACTATTCGGAAGAAAATGCTGGATACATTAGGCCAGTGCGACTGAGTAACTTATAGGGAGCTAGTACATGATTCACTCATGGTGGAACGGAATATTTTGAATTTTTCAACGAATTATTAGAAATTTTGTTCGAACTGTACACGTTAGTATTATTGAAAAAAACAATATTTTACAATATTCTTACGCAGGTAATCGGAGTTCCCGATAAAAGGCTTGGAGAAGAACTATGTGCTTGGATTTCTTTAAAAGCCGGTTCTCAACTTGTTGAAGATGATATAAAAACCTTTTGTAAAGGAAAGGTACAATAATTATTACCAAAAATTTTAAATGTTTTCAGGTATTTCAGGAATTACAATTTAAATTAATTTCAGATAAGTTATTTCAAAATCCCAAAGTACATTATTTTCACCGACTTTTTTCCTAAAACTGTCACTGGAAAAGTACAGAAATTCCGAATGAAGGAAGAGTCTATAAAGAGACTCAAAGTTGAAGAATAATGTCTTTCACCTAGAAACGCTATAATAATATTTGTATTCTCAGTTTGGTATAATGATATAAACACTTCTTTATTCTCGTTATTAATTTGTGGGATGATAAAACAGTCACAATTTTTTTTTAAATAAAACATATAACGGCCAAACACTTTCGCAAAAGAATGTACATGAGGCACTTGACTACTAAAAGAAACCGAATGCTCCTCAGTAATGGTAAGGAATGCAATCGTGGTCGAAGAGTCAAGATGAGGAAGGGAACAAATTAATGATCAGAAAAATAAGTTTATTCAATAGAATACGATAATTAAACGAGGTTCTTTTAAGCATGGTTTTAAATAAAGCAATTCGATATCTGCATGGTTCAGTCAGTCAAGTGATAACCTCATTCTTATCGACGCTTTTTAAGTCTTGTTCCATCCAAGACATTTTTGATTAATTACCGAATACACTATAGGATAATCCTAAAACATATATTACCTATCGTAAACAAGGACGACTCGAATATTGCACTCATGGACGCAATAACTTATAATATTGCCTCTGTGAGTGCAACATTATAATTGGTCTATGCCTTATGCTACAGGTATACGAAAGGTATGTCCAAATACCAGATATGATGAACGGTTTGTCCTTACTGGTTATGAAATTTACATCCCATGAACGGCGCCAAATATCCTCTGGCAAATTTCAGCTTTGACTTGGGCATTGTTTATTGCACAAAAATGTTATTTTAATATATATGTATGTGTATAAAAATATGCTTATATGCTTGTTGAGAAAGAAAAGTAAACAGTTTAATGGGAGCCTCCGAAATGAACTAGGCCCATGCGTGTCGCGAAGCGAGAATATTTTTTTAACCAATTTAGTTCGCCGTGGATTTACGCTTGGGGGCGCTTATATTACCGTAAAATAAACAAAGTTCAACCCCGTGACCCTGTCGACTGCTTAAGTATTTGGGCCAAGGTCGCGGATTGTAAGTATACGTTTTTATTACTATTACTGAATTATTTTAATTGAAATAATTTATTTTGTTGTCATCAATACAATCTAACCGAAAGATTCAATAAAAATTGAATAGCCCCAAAAACATTTACGTTAATTTTAGGATGAAACTTTTCTCTATCATAAAAATTTTATTACTGACCCCTAAAATATCAACGATAATTTAAGGAAGACCCCTGTCACAACGGTAATATAAGCGCCATCTCGTACACATATATGGTGAAAATATTTTCCTTAACAAACTGGATATTTCCCCACATAAAATTTGACATGCATGGGCCTATAGTCTGTCAAACGAAAGAAGAGCCCTGATAAATTCGTCCAAATTGGTGTCGCCACCATCGACCCCATAGTACTTTCTCAACTTGTTTGTTTTTGTCAATGGTCGTCTGTAATATAGTCTGCTACAAACAGATAGGCTTAATCGCAATAGAACCAATACATTTTGCAATATATATTTAATATGTTTATGTTTCATGGTTTTTTACGATCATCGAGTATTAAAGAATTTAAAACAAAATTAACGACAAGACACCAGTTTTATCTTTGTTGAACTAGCATTGCAATATATTTTAATGACATAATAGCAGACTATATTACAGACGACTATTGACAAAACAAAACAAGTTGATAAAGTACTATGGGGTCGCTGGTGGCGACGCCAATTTGGACAAATTTCTCAGGGCTCTTCTTTCATTTGACAGACTATAGTTCATTTCGAAGGCTCCGGTTTAATTATGTTTTGGAAACTACGTACTGTACGTTGCATGTTAGATCTAATAGAGGAGTACGCCAGTCCCATCTTTTAAACATATATCAGTTTTATTGAAAAGTAAATACTATACGTAATTTAAAAAGTTAAATCGGGTTCTAAGTACGAAAAAAAATCATTTAACTCTATTGAAAATTGTAGATTAATTAATAATTTTACTCTTCAACCTTTTTGAATTAAACGATTTAGACTCTTGATATAATCATAAGAGTGAGTTATCCCTTTGATCTATCACGCAACGTTTTTCCTTTTCGTAAAAGTACTTCACCTACATAATTCTCGCCATACTATGTTTTAGAAAATCAATTAAATGAATTCTACCTGTTTCCATTATTTATGATGTCCTAATGTGAATAGAAGTTGCTGCTAACGCGAGATAAGAGGATAGACATAGAAGTAGTAAAGGAGTTTCAAAATGCCATTTGGATTCAAGTATTTTACGTGTTTTTTACCTTTAATTGGAATTGTATCAGTAGTTCAAAAAAGCCGGAAAATATTTTACTTAAAAACAGTATTACCAATTTTGTTATGGATCTGCGGTTTCTTAGTGAAGATATCATCACATATTCTCGATATGGACGCATATACGCATAAAAAGTCACAAAACAGAACTGAAGATGAAAATAAACCCGATTTGAAATTGAAAAGTGTATGGTGGTTTTCCCAGTTTGGTGATATTATTTATCACATATCCGTTGTTGTCATTTTATTTTCACGTCGATACACCATTCAGGAAATCTCTTTGAAACTCGACGAATTGGAAGTGGTTTTGAAAAAAACAATTTGATACAGTTTAGGAAATGTGCCAGTAAATACGGTGTCTGGTTTTTGTTTCTTTCCGTCTTCGCGTGCTTTGGTTTCTACATTTCAGAAATAATAAACATTATTAACGAGTTCAAATCAGTAGATTTGTTTAATTTTCTCCTCACTGCATTTGAATCCTTCATGCTTTCGTTCGGTTACTGGGTGACTACGTTTGCCGTTGAAGGGTACTTGGTTTACTATAGCATTTTCTTCGCTCATGTAATAAAACAATTTAACGAAATGCTTATTGAAATGTTTCGAAGTAGTCGACAAAATTTGAGAGAAAATGCTTCTAATGTGCTTCAAGACAAGAGAATTGAATTCGTGTGTTTCAACAGTATTTTTCAAAAAGCTAGTGGTGATCTTTTGTCACCATTGGTGGCTATAAGCATGCTTCATTGTTTGTTGACGTTTTGCGGTTGCGCTTACTGGATAAATCGAATGCCCGATGCGATAGCGAAGGACTCCATGCTATTGGCGTTAATCATCGTGAGAATGATAATATCTTCGTCGAAGTTTATCATTTTGTGCTTCATTTCAGATTTTCCTCAGGACGAAGTAAGTCAAATAGAATAAATAGTTTCATTTTAAGATTTAGACTTCATAGAGCTATATATATTTGGGGACGAACGAAGGGGTATCTTCCCAAGTTCCCATTGCGCAGAATTCCATTAGACCGAATCCCGCCAATGTTTTTAATGAATTTAGCCCAACGGCAGGTTTGGTATTTACAATTCAAACGATTCTATTTGTCGAAAACAGCGACCCCAAAAATGCTATGTAGTTTAATTTCTATTAATGTCGTTTTTTAATGAAAGCGTTTTAAATACATTTTTACTGACTTGGAAACGCCACTATTTGGTTAAGCTAGGTTAGTAATATTTTATAAATCACTTAACAATGTTACGGCTTTTCATAGGACATGTGTCCAGTGACCCCCTATTTGACTGAAATGGACATTGTCCACTGGCGTGTGCATAAATAGTGTCGCATCAAAACTTCGAAAAATTTATTGGCCAAAATGTTCATTGACCCCCTTAGTTTTAAAAAAATTATCGGACATTTTTAAAATTTTATTGGACAATGTCCAGTGTCCTGTGCTTATTTCCGGCCCTGTCCCTATGGCACGACAACAAACAGAGCAACCTTAAATCGCTCTTAGCTGTAAGCGTCATGGGCAACGATTAAGTACTGACACAGGGTAAAATAACGCAGATTGCAAAGAACAAGTGAAAATGTTTTCGTGGATTAAACGGTGCAATAAATTAGCGTTTAGGCAACTATTACCAGAAAAAAGAAAGGCAAAGATAAAAAATTTCTTCACAAAAAGCTCCACAACTCTGACCACACGTGCAGGGAAGAATTTTTTTAAAAGTCCCAGTTGTACTGAGCCCAACTGATATAATCGTCAAGTGCTTTTTCATCGAACTTGAGCATACTCGCGAATAAAAGTCCGAAACTGGTCAGACTGGTCAGACTAGTCTTAAGTTTAAATTT
Source organism: Phalangium opilio (assembly GCA_019434445.1). NCBI lineage: Eukaryota > Metazoa > Arthropoda > Arachnida > Opiliones > Phalangiidae > Phalangium > Phalangium opilio. Next base: position 126,618 of record JAEQBA010000700.1, read on the forward strand.
GTCGTTCAATTTAATATTTAATGATAGGCTAGCGAAGGTAAAGAAAGTATAAATTGAAGAAACTATTATGTTATCCCTTACCAGGGATAGATTTAATTTTAGAAGCAGGAATGGAGAACGGTTAGTATTTACTTAAGTCAGAATTATAGCCAAGAAAAGAGCCCCTCCTCCCAACACGTAACGAAAAGTTTAAATTATCTTATTGGTTCACTTAAATTACGTTTTGATGACGCTTCTGACGAGGACGGCGAAAATACGTAATTCCTTTTTACCTCTGTCGCTATGACCTGCCTCTTCTTTCATACCCCTCCGTCCCGTGGAAGGGGTCCGGGACTTAGACGGGCACCCACATTACTAGGTTCTCCATTCCTATTTCTAAAATTAAATCGATCCCTGCCCTTACCAATAATTCGTTCACAAAGAAAGCCACGATAAAAGCACGAGAAACACTTAGAAATTTGTAAATTAGTTGTATTGATCCTGAATTTCGGAAATGGTTGTCAATGGTCCATGTTTCTGCGTGTAGAAAGGAAACATTTACATGCATGGTGCATGTTGTGATGAAGCATATTGATTTTTACTTTATTGCCACACGGCTTTTTTGTTAGTCCAGCAAAGTCAAGTAGTGTGAAAAGTAAAAATATACCGGTTCGTTTATGCAATCAAAAAATTAATTTATGTGTAGTACTGTACTTTGCCTCAAGATAAAAGAATTGAACTCGCATATTTACGCAGCATTTTTCAAATTCCTAGGGGAGATTTTTTGTCACCATATCATTTTACTTATTCATCCACGTTTTTACAATAAGACGGTACATATGATAAACACGGTAAAAATCATACTGCCCGTCTATATGCAATGTGTCGGGTCGGGCCGGCCTTGGTTTATGCATGTAACGGGCCGGGCCGAACCGGGCCGAAAAACCAACTATGTACTCGGACTCGGGCCGGGTTTCGGGCTTATTCAAAATGCTAAAACCGGGCCGGGTTTGGGTCGGGCCTGAAAAACTCTGTAATCAACCAGCGAATTGAAGTGACTTAAAAGAAAGTATTTTATGAGCAAAAGCTGGTTTATTTGCCATTGATCTCTAAGATGGGCTCATGGTTTAGAAATCTGCACTACTGATTTCCTACTGTAACATTTTAGCTTCTTAGCTATGGAGCTTTGGCCTGTGCATTTATTATTAGTCACTGAAAAATTTAATTTACATATACATGCATATATTTGTATATAAATAGACATATTGTATGTTGAGAAAGAAAAGTAGAAAGAGCGTAGAGTCATTAGAATTATTGATCCGTACTGTATATTGTACGTAAGATCTGATGAAATAAGTCTTTACACAATTTTTTTTTTTTTGCTTTTTGTTTAGGGAGTTTTAATGGTTAAGTTGATGTACAGGTAAGACAAAACCGATTTACTTAACAATGACATAAAATACTTTAGTTTTAACGAACCAGGACAAAAGTGACTTATCCCTTAGACCTAACACGCAACCTTTTCCTTTGGCACACTATTCTCGCCAAACCTTGTTTGAGTTAGTAAATCGATTCAGTTAAGTTTAGGTGTTTCCAGTATGAAAAATATAGTCATATTTTGAAGAGAAGTTGTCCGTGAACGCGAAATAAAAGGATAAGGAGTTACAAAATGCCAGTTGAATTCAAGTATTTTATTGGAATTGTGTCAGTAGTTCAAAAAAACAAGAACGTTTTTTATTTCAAAACATTTTTACCCATATTGTTTTGGATCTGCGGTTTCGGACTAAGAATATCATCGTATTTTCTGGAAAACGACGAGCACACAGACAAAGAAGTACAAAACAAGACTGAAACTGAAAATAAAACAAATTTCAAAGCTGATACGATATCGGGCCTTTCCGAATTCGTCGACCTTCTCTATCAAATTTCTGTAGTGATTATTTTATTTTTGCGTCGTTATGTTATACAGAGAATCTCTGTAAAATGTGACAATTTGGAAGCTATTTTCTATACAAAAAATTTCATTCAGTTTAGGAAATGTGCCAGAAAATATGCTTTCATTTTTCTTTTTCTTTGCATCTTGGTGTGCGTTGAATACTACACTACAGAAATAATATACATAATTAAAGAGTTCAAACTGATGGATACAAGTGCTTTTCTCTTTTCTGCCACTGAATCATTCACGCTCTCTTTCGGTTATTGTGTGACAACGTTTGCCGTTGAAGGCTTTTTAATTTACTACAGCATTTTCTTCGCCCATCTAATTAAACAGTTCAATGAAACGTTGACAGAATGTTTTCGAAAACTTTCACAAAATTTGAGAGAAAACCCTCATAAGTTCCTCCAAGATAAAAGAATGGAACTTATGTACGTGAACAGTAGTTTACAAAAAGCTAGTGATGACTTTTTGTCACCATTGCTGGCTATTAGTATGCTTCATTGTTTTTTGACGTTTTGTGGATGTGCTTATTTGATAAATCTACCGCCAAATATGACAGTGAAGGACTTCGGCTTTTGGTCTTTCGTCACCGTGAAATTGATCATATCTTCGTCCAAGTTGATCATTTTGTGCTTTATTTCAGATTTTCCACAGAACGAAGTAAGTCAGCTAGTTTGAAAAGTTCAATTTTAAGGCATACAGTATCTTCATCGGCATTTTAAAAATTACATTAAAAAGACTTCGGAGAATATTGGAATAGGTGTTGCACCGACCTTTGGGCCTTATCAGCGCCTCCCCCAATTGTAGCTCATCATTGTTCCCAATGGTACCTGCGGAATCACCGTCAACGCGCACGGAATCGGCCAGAGGGCGCGACCAACACGTGGTTCGGTGACAGCGAAGAACTAGGGTAGAATGTCAGAGGACTTTATTAAGCGCTCAAGGGCCCCAAATTGTCGTTAATCACATTCACAATTAAAACTGCGGAACCGCCGTCAAGGCACACGGGATCGGCCAGCGGGCCCGACAAACGCCCCTTGAGCAGGTGACGGAAGCGGGACACCGTAAGCGACGAGCCCAGCCAGGAGGTGGTCGGTGACAGGGAAGGGCTAAGGCAGCAGGAGTGTCGAGGAGACGGGGAGTTCCCTCCGAATACAGCAGTGCCATACGACCCAAAAAATGTATCCGTGGCCCCAGAGGTTTGCCAAGAGCTGGAGATTAGCCAGAGAAACACCTGGACGGGGGCGAGGCAGCCGAGCAAAACTTTCGCGGAACGGATCAGGGAACGGTCTGAACCAAGAGTGAACCCAAGGAACTCCCGAACCGGCACACCGAACTCGGGCTCCATCCGCACAACAATGACCCGTGATACGGCTTGTGGTGGCTTAAACGAGTCTATTCTTTTTTTTTCCGGCGAGACTTCGGTGGGTGCGGTCCAACTTTAAAAGTACGGTTCATTCATTTGGTTACAAATAGTCACGAGTCTTAAACAGGTAAATCCTGAGGTCGACTCTTCGCCGTGGAGGTCCAAAGATAGAATCGTTTGTTCTTAATTTCTTTTCGGACCTCCTCTTGTTGTCCTCGTGACGTCTTCCTCTCCCCTTCTACGTCAGGGGTTTTATCCGTATGTCAGAGCTTTTATCTCTTTACCAAAAATATTACATTTGGCAACATGCAAGTGTTTGTACTTAAACTACACAATAGGATAGGTTTTGCAACCCTGTTTTCTAGTTATTTTCAAGTGGGACATTGAGTTATTACAGGGGGAAATCGAGTAAAAGTTAAAGTTTATTAAAGGGGCAACAGTCGAAGTATCCCGAAAGATATCTCAGCGAAACGAATGGACAACGGCGAAGCAACCTCGTCAACAGGACAACCACGCCCGTTGAGCATTGAAATCGCACAAATGTTAATCAGCAGGTGAACCCGAACTTAGCTCCCCTCCCCAAAACAAAAACGCCTAGCGACGTCACTGCTACTTTTCACCAGTATATTTGAAATGATGATTAGACCGCCTTGTTATGGAATCTTACAATACACATGAAATTATGAGCTTCGTATAGGCAAAGCGCTTTCTTTTAGTCATGTGTGATGGCTGGCCGAAGGGATATTAATTTAGAAATAGATCGTAAACTTATGACTACTCGTTAGTTTTTTAAAAAGGTCTAATCGCAACTCATTGGCGTTAATCGTGGTTATATCGCAATTCAATAGTTTTAACAGTGGTCTATTGGCAATTTCAAGGTGTTAGTCATGGTTTCATCACCATTTAATGGTGTTAATCGCTACTTAATAGCAACTTACTGCAGTTTATCATGGTCTAATGTTTCTTAAAAATATTACTGGTGGTTTAATCTTTTGAAACCTTAAGTTTCACATATAACCTTGTGAATTTCTTAACCTTGTAGCTAACACGCAAAATACTTTCTACTTGTAAATGTACTTAAAACGAACGTTATTCCTTCTACACTCGACCGTTTGTGTTAGGAAATCCAATAATGGAAATTCACGCGCTTACACTATTGCGAAGATGTTTACAAAACTCCCTCCAGGAAAAACTATTAACTAATCTATAAAAAGCTGGTAGTCGTGACGTTCTATTGTAATCCAGCCCATTGGAAGCATGAACAGAAGTTGACTGTTAGCCGTTATAACGGGATCAAACTTGATTCGGTATTTCAAAATGCCAGTTGGATTCAAGTATTTTTCGTGTCTCTTACCTCTAATTGGAATTGTGTCAGTTGATCAAAAAAACCGTAGTATTTTCTATATAAAAACAATGTTCCCTGTTTTATTTTGGTTTTGTGGTTTCTTACTGAAAATATCATCTCGATTTTTAACTTGGTACCAAGTATCACAAAACACAACTGAAGAAAAACACACGAGCGAAAACCCAGGAAATTTAAAATACACATCTGTGTCGTGGTTTTCCGAATTCGGCGATATTCTCTATCACATTACCATTGTTGTCATTTTATTTTCAAGTCGATTTGCCATTCAGAAAATTTCTTTAAAATTACACAAATTGGAAGCGAATTTCAACAAAAGTAGTTTAATTCAGTTTGAAAAATGTGCTAGAATATATGGTGTTTCGTTTTTGTTCCTGTGCGTCTTGGTATGCGTCTCGTTAAACATCCTACATACAATAATCATGATTAACAATTTCAAATGCGTAATGTTAGGTGATTTCTTCCTCTCTGCAATTGAAACCTTAATGCTGTCTTGCGATGATTGGGTGACAATGTTTGCCGTTGAAGGATATTTAGTTTATTACAGTATTTTCTTCGCTCATATAATTAAACAGTTTAACGGAACTCTGATTGATTTTTTTCGAAAAAATCCACTTACTCTGAGAGACAACGCTCAAAAATTTCTCCAAGATAAAAGAATGGAATTCATTCATTTGAATAGAGTTTTTCAAAAAACTAGTGGTGATTTCTTGTCACCTTTGCTGGCCATAAGCATGCTTCATTGTTTGTTGACCTTATGTGGATGTGCATATTGGATAAATGGCATTCAAAAAGCGCAATTAGGCGACTCTACGCTGTTATATTTTCTCATCGTGAAGTTCGTCATATCATTGTCCAAGTTCTTCATTTTGTGCTTCATTTCCGATTTTCCACAAACAGAAGTAAGTCGAAAAGAGTAAATAGTCTAATTTTAAAAACCGAAATTATCAAGCCATTTTAAATATTTGCCCAATAAGAATATTTTGTAATAATGAAAATTACTAAATAGTTAATTAATTGAACGAAATTTAATGACCATTTTGTAGTCATTTTTATAAACTGGGCTTTTTTATTCAGAATACGGACGGAAACCACGTTTATTAGTCCATTACCATCTGAAATTACACAATTTATTACAATATTTATTACGGAGAATATTTTCAATCCTGAAATTTTCTTAAAATAAAAGTGTTAATATTATCAAATTTCGAGAAATCATAGAATATCTAATAAATGAAGATTTCATGAAGCAGTAATTTCAACACTACATTAAACGTCCTTTGGAAAGTATTTTGGATAATGATGTTGTAACTTGCAGATCAGATTTTGTGAAAACATATACATCTAATGCAATATAAAATGTAGCATATTCTATCCACATTAGCAAAAAAAAAGAATGGTAAACTGGAAAAGTCTCTAAATAAATGAGCATTTAATCGATTAAGTAAAAATAGGAATAAGGAAGCGTGGGTTTACATAAATTTCTCTTTAAATTTCCTTTTTCGCATGTAGACCTATGGATGTGCTTTTATTGCATTTTATAGTGTCTATACTTCCGCTATAAACTACAATGAAAATGTCTTATTTTGATAAAAAAAATTTTAGTTGACTGCTCTTATTGGGTAAATGTTCGATCTGCACAATGGATGTAAATCGAGGAATAGATAACATTAAATTATGATTGCTCATAAATAGCTTAATCTCGCCTATTGACGATTTAAGGATGTTTATCGCGATCTTAGCACAATTAAATCTCTTTAATATAAATCAATATTATATTATTTCAAATTGATTTAATAACTCTACTAATGTGTTGAAAATTCTCATTAAATACTGAGAGTTACTTATACCTTGGATCTAACACGAAACGTTCTTTCTTTACGTAAATATAACTTATAGCCATTATTCTTGCCACACTGTGTTTACTGTTCGAGTTACAAAATCGATTAAAGACATACTGTATTCGTCTTTCCACTTTTGTAAAGATGTTTGCTGCATAAATACGGTCTTTCATATGAAAAACGTTTTCCGGAAAATCTCTTACCTATAATAAGATCGTGCTGTGAATAAACGTTGACGGTAAAGGGTTATGAAAGGATGAAAATAAAACTTGTTGAGGTGTTTCTAAATGCCTGTTGGATTCAAGTACTTTGTTTCTTACCTTTATTTGGAATTGGAACAGTAATGAAAAAAAGTTACTTTTTTATTTAAAGATCATTTTACCTACTTTGATTTGGATCTGCGGTTTCGTACTAGAAATACTGTAACGATTTCCTTATTGGAACAAGAATTTCTAACAAACAACTCAAAACAACTCTGATTACCAATCAAAAGAAAACCAAATTCATGAATAAAATAGCAACGAACGTTAAAAGTAGCAGCTTTAAACATGGTTTTCCGAATTCGGCGACATTCTCTATCAGATTTTCATAGTTAATTTTTCATTTTCACTTTGATATAATATTGAGAAAATATCTTTAAAATGCAACAAATTTAAACTTTTGAAGAAAGCAAATTTCATTCTTCTGTCGGTTAGCTGTGGCATAGGGGCTAGCCATCACCCCTCTATGAATTGTAAAGGGACTCACCTATAAACAATCCACATGCTTAGTGTGGAAATCAACTCATAGACAAAGCTTAGATTAATATTATTATTATCTTAGGAAATCTGTCATTAAATACTGTTTCTTCTTATTATTTGTTTGCATTTTGGTAAGCGCTACAAACTACAATAACCATGGTTACCGAGTTTAAGTGGATGAAGTTTCGTAACTTTCTCATCTGTTCAGTTGAAACCTTGATGCTTTCGTTCGGTTACTGGGTGACAACTTTCACTGTTGAAGGCTTTTTAATTTACTTCATTATTTTCTTCCCTCATTTAATTAAACAGTTCAACGAAACGCTTACTGATGTTTTTGGAAAAAAAATCCAAAACATTTGTGAGAAAATGCTCTTAATTTGCAGCAAGGTAATAGTCTAGAATTAAAGGATTTAAACGATATTTTTCGAATTGCAATAGTGTTTTCTTGTCACTAATGCTATCAGTATGCTTCATTGTTTGTTAAATTCTAAGAGGGCTTCGACTTCATATTGGCTTTAATGTATAAGGATGGTTTTTCGATTGGATGTACTGTACCTTTTTGAGTTAAAAAAAATACACAGAACTAAAATTCGGGCCCTTAATATCTGGTTAAAATTTCAAAGAGATCCTAGCAATAGTTTTTCTTATAAAAAATAAAGTTGCTAAGGGTATTTGCATAAAATTATTCAGTCGTTTTGGCAAAAAAGGGTAATTATCCCATAGGAATAATATGGGAAATGTTTGTTGATGATTTTATGAAGATTATACGTATGTTAGGTCTGAATACGATTTTAAATGAAAGGTTCAATATAAGATTGGTGCCTTGGTTTCATTAAAGTCAATTAATTTTAAGTATTACTTTTTGTACAAACGCTGTTGGACTTATGGCGTTTTACCCTTTATATTGAAGAGTTGCATGCACTTTTTTTGTTAAAGGCTATGAAATCGGAGAATACATAAAGAACTAAAGATAAATCTTATGTAAAATAATTGGAAAATACTATACACGGTGTTCCGTTAAACAATGTTATCAAATAGATTAAACTAGAATAGTTTCGGGTAATCCTTAGGGTAATATTACATATATTAATTTCCACTCAAAATCGCTCATAGAACATCTGCAGAAAAATTCTGAAACTCTAAAGTGTTCTAGGTAATTCAGCAATGAGTCGGTTAGGTTAATCGTAATAAGTATAGCGTGTAATTCAGTAATGTGTCGGTTAGGTTAATTAGCGTGTAATTACATTTATATCCCTTTACAATTTACTTTTGCGCCTGGAGGCCTCAGAGTGTTTTGTATGCATACACTTCAGTTATATAAGAAAAAGAAACGCCCTATATTGCGAAGGCTGGGCTGTTATAACAGTTTGTGTATATCTGTAAAACCAGGATCAAGGTTACGACGACATAGTCGAAAAGCATGTTTATTCCTCAGAGACTCTTGCTCTTCTTCCTCAATGCTTTGAAAATTAGCTTACACGACGAACTTATATGCGCCAATTATAACATTATTGTTACACCCACTGAATACATAAAAATGCAAAGGGAAGTTTACGTATATTTTTACTAAACGGCCAAATATTTTGCCATCTCTCCGCACCGTCTATACGTACAAATATTGAGAAACAAACCACACCCTGTGTCAATTATCAACTAGATAGTGCATCACTGTGAAGTGTTTCCCTGGCAACCTCAGACAATGTTTTACGCAAATACAACATAGAAAGTTACCGACCGTGTCACACCATAGTTTGGATCTGCTTAAAAATGCCGATAGGCTACCAGTATTTCATATTTTTGCCAAGAATTATCGGAATAACGCCATTAGAGGGTAACACTTTAAATTTTCGACTAAAAACTATAATTCCAAACATTATTTGGTTCACCGGTTTAAGTCTAAAGTTGTTTTCGATCATTTCGGATGTGTACGCCAATGATATATCAGAAAAATCATTCGATAACAAAACTTCTACCGCAGCGAAGAGGAGAAATTTTAGTGGTGATCAGAACGTACTTTTAAATGAAGAAGATGGAATTATTGAAGACATATTTGGTTTGGATGATTCCGAGGTTGTTGAACCGGATTTCAAGTTTTACACCGTATTTGCTTTTTTCTTTGCCGAGGATGTGATTTATCATTTAATTATATTGGTTTTACTATTGAGAAGTAGCTACGTCATCGCCGAAATTAAAAAGAGACTTAAAAAGCTGGAAGAATCATTTCTTCTCGAGGACAGGAAAATATTTAAAAAGCGAACAAAATTTTACGGAATTTCTTTTATAATGACCAGTACAATAACTTACTTTTTAATGTACGGAATGGAAGGTCTTGACGTGATGGATGGAAAATCCCGGGCGTCTTTCGAAAGGCTCATCATATGGTCAGTTGGGAAATTCTTGTTAACAACTGGTGAAGGCGCGGCTGCTTTTGCCGTAGAAGGGTTTCTGATTTACTACAGTTTATTTTTCAAGCAAGTCATCAAAAACTTCAATGATACTTTGGGAGCGTTAATCCAAAACTCTAATGAACAACTGTTTCAACCCACGATTTGCGCGGACAGCGCGTTGAGGATAAAAAGAATGGAGTTTACGTCGTTAAACGAAACATTTGCAAAAGCCACCCGATTTTTATCTCCTCTTTTGTCGTTCAGCTTGTTAGATTGTTTGTTAACCGTGTCGTTCGCCGTTTTCCTGATACATCAAACGAGTTCCGGAACCATGCATGATAAGCCTCTGTTATATTATGTGATATTGAAGCTTCTAATTAGCTTGATTAGGATTTGGATATTGTGCGTAATATCCGATTATACACCAAATGAAGTAAGTTACCGACAACTTGTTTAAAATTTAAAATAGTTTCTAAAGAAGTATAATATAATTAGTATTCGCATCCAAGGACATTTAAAGAGAAAAATAGAATATAAAGACATGTCGCAATTGACACAAGTAATGACGTTATATTTTTCAATTTATAAGCGATACGTAGTGAAACGACGAAGTTGGTGTAAGTTAATAAATAGAGCTGTCGCATAACGGCCGTTATCGCGTTAGGAAATTTTAGTTAATTTTCTTGCTGCTTTTTCCGAGATTTATCAGTAAACATCTAGTCCTTAATACTTACTGCCCAAAAAAAAAAAAAAAAAAAAACAATTCAGTGACGTAGGTCAAGGAGTTTTGATTTGATTGAAAGAAGTTTAACAAAAGTTTAACAAATTTTTTACAAAGAACTATTCTTATATTCTTATTTTAGGTGATGAAAACCTACGCGATACTTTCCTCGGCAAAAGTCACAGGAGCACCGGACTCTGCATTTAATCAAGAGGTGGGACATATTTTAATTTTGTATTTAAGTATACCCTATAAAACTTGAAAAGCACCACATAATATATTTATATATTTACGTTGATAAAAAATGTGACAACTGCCCATATTTCAGCTAAACCGCATGATCTATATCTATTATAAAAAAGGGTCTTTGTATGGCCCAAGGCCGAAAAAACCAACGATATGAGTGAGGTTTATCAATTGACTGAAGTTCAGATATTGCAATTTCTCTTTAATTATTTTTATTAATTTAATCCTTAATCACTATCTAATTCATGCTACTGATTTTACTGTTAATCAATTTATTCCCTCTGAATTAGTTGAAAAATTGCGTATCTACGCTTTTTCAGGAACAATTCCATTTTCCAAAAATATTTCATCATAAAATTAATTATTTTGAAGGGAGTACGTGTTGAGGGATTACTATTGAATATTGGAAATATTCTACTATCTAAAAAGAGCAAGCGATCTTTGACATAATTCGAAAGTAAAATGTATTTTTTTATTGGGGGATGCAAAATATTTTGATGGGCGAATTTATGCGTTTAACTTCGAATATCGAAACACTACATATCAACGAAAAGTAGTACTGCAATTTCCGCCTCTGTACTTCAGAACTTCTTGGTCGTAACTCATCCTGCATTTGAGAGTCACCACCCATGACTACTTTGTAGGCGATACTTGTTACACCGGTTACGGATTACGCGTAATCATTTTAGCACTGTCAAGGGTAGGGCTTTAGAAACTACGCCTAATTTCTTTCCAATGTTCCACCAAAGGAAGCCCGCGTTCACTAAACGCGGAAGGCTAACCTCCTCGCACTGCCTCTATCGTTGCTTCTTGGCAAGAAAAAATAGCCTTCGAGTCGAAGGCTACGGGATGAAATTGTCGATAAACAATCATCGCATCAAAGGAATTATTTCTTTCAAATCTTGATAACAATGGAAAAGGAATCTACATTTCATCAATGGAAAATAATATATAATTCGTAATTCTCTTTCAGTTGATCATTCTACTCAATACTCAACATTCCATTTCTTTTCGTTTTACTTTGGGTGGATTTTGTGACTTACGGAAATCGCTTATGCCAACGGTAAAACTATTTTTTAAATACACAATTACTACAACAGTGTTAAAGTCTACGTGCAAGTCAATAGCTCAGATAATAGAATCTTAGCATAGCTTCAGTATAAAAATACTCTTAAGAACATACAATATGTAAATAATGTATTCGTTTTTCCAAATTTTTGCTTGAATTTTCAGTTCGTTTAGCTGCTTTCATTAGTTTAAAGCGGTTTCATGAAGTTAAATTGAACGGGATTGATCAGGTGAAATTTAGAATATCCTCAAACATTCGGGATAAATAATTTTGGTTTAAAACCATCGGAATTCAGTTTGATATCAAATTTGGTTGGATGCTATTAGGGGCTATTCACAAATTACGTAACGCAAAAATGGTCAATTTACGACACACCCTCTCCCCCTCCGCCCCTCGTAACAAAAATCGGGAAGACACCCAAGTTATATTTATGTAACAAACACTTCTGGCCCCCATGTTTATTAGCATTTTGAGACTTAAAAGCTTACTCTGGTCTAATTTCCTATACAGTTTGGGAAAATAGCCGAAATTATACCAAAGGGATCCTCCTAGATTATACTAGAAATCCTTATTGACCGTGGGAAAGTCAACGGATATGCCTTGTATGTTAAATCTTAAATTATGAAATTCGGCTGTTGTGCCAAATATGATTTATTGCGTAATAATATCAAGACAATTCCCATCCATTTGTATCAATTATTAACATTGATTTACTATTTCCAGAGATAGATTTAATTTTAGAAGTAGGAATGGAGAATAGAGTAGTCTGAGCGCGCGTCAAAGTCCCAGACCCCCTTCCACGGGACGGAGGGCTATGAAAGAAGAGGCGGGTCATAGCGACAGAGGTTTAAAAGGAATTACGTATTTTTCGCCTTCCCCATGAGCAACGTCATCAAAACGTAGTTTAAGTGAGCCAATAAGATAATTTAAACTCTTCGTTACTTGTTGGAGCGAGGGGCTCTTTACTGGGCTATGAGTCGGACTGAAGTAAATACTAACCGTTCTCCATTCCTACTTCTAAAATTAAATCTATCCCTTCTAAGTCTTTACGTCAAGTAATTTGTGAACAGCCTATTAACATTGGAATCAAATTGAGTTAAAACTTATCAAACTTAATTTAATTATAATTTAACAATTTTTGATGAGTTAATGTTATATTTCGATATGATTAAGCCAAATTCGTATTTAATCTGAAAAGTTTCTTATTTTCTCAGCTAATGACAAGCAATGTTATTAAAACGAAGATTTAATATTATAAATGTCAATTGCCCTTAACTAAAACATTTTAACTCTTTTGTTTTTTTTTTTAAATAGATTGCTGGAGCCATTATTACTTACACGGTTATTTTATGTCAAGATTAAGGAAGAATGAACTGAAGTTGATTGATAATACAAACGATCATACTATTATGGAAAATCAATATTTTATCCAAAAAAATTAACTTACTTCCTAAGTTAAAGTGTAAATATGGCTTCATCCCAACGCTATTTTTACCAGATAAAATCTTAAACTATTTTGGAATTAGACATGTTTAATGTCGCGACAATTAAACATCGATGATTATATAAGGTCACTCATATCTATGATATTAAAAATCAAGGATCACGAGACGATAAGTCAATTAGGAAAAATATTTACCGTGTAAAATTATTTTACGTGCAAAGCTGAAAATAGATATAATTGTGTACATTAGGTCACTTAACTTACGATAACTTAGAATGGCTGCGGTTAGATTGGTAAATCAAGCACTTCAATATAGGACCCCACCTAGTGTAAATATGTCTGATAATTAGTCCAAAGAATCAAAGAATATGATTGTTGATTTTTATTTAATCGATAAATATTAACTGTATAACTTTCATTCTTTTATGTTTCACCTAAAATTGGCCTATCATAAGAGAGTATGTTTCACTATACCATAGCGGTTAGCTTTACTCCTTTCGCCACGTTAAACCACACCTGCAATGTCTAACTCAAATTGGCATGTAAGTTTTAAATACAAAACAAGTTGGGAAAACCAAAATATTACCTCTCCGTGTCGAGAAGATTATATAAACAAAACTATCCAATGAAAACACTTTTGCCCTCATCCTTTATATATATAGGAGGCAATGAATGAAATATATCACAATGCACGGGCCTTGATAGATATAGGAGGCAATGAATGAAATATATCACAATGCACGGGCCTTGGTAGATATAGGAGGCAATGATAATCTCTCTCTTTGCACGAGAGGTTTATCTTTAATATTTAAATAAATATAATTATTTTTAATTATTTTAATCTTCAATAATTAACATTAATAATAGTTAAATCGTTTAAAGTAAAGTTATACCTATTATCTTCTCAAACTTTGCTAATATTGACGTTTAAAGTGAAGGGTACCCCTCTTCCCGATTTCTTCAAATTTTGGGGTATATATACGATTCGTTTCCATTATAATAGTAAGGAAAAACCGCAAATGCGAAAACCTTTGGTAGCGATCCTACCTTAGGGAGGCTAGACGTTTCTCGTAACCCTAGCTGATCGCCGCGTATATCCTAAAACCAAACGATGAAAAATGGAGTAGAAGCCAATGGTACAGATTGGTGTCTATGTGGGATAGACGGAAGACCAGTGGATGGTGGTGTTAGAAGCCAGTGTAAGTGCAGACTGGTGTCAATGTGGGATTGACAAAGAACAGAAGATAGTGGTGATTAGAAGCCAGTAAGAACAGACTAGTGTCCATGTGGTATGGACAAAGACCAGAAGATGGTGGTGTGAGAACTCAAGTAGAGGAGCCATTTCCGTGACTGTGAAAGCAGTTCGGAAATGGCGAACACGTTTGCTCCGATACGCAAACTGCGAACGCGGTCATGTGGGTGTAACAACGGACAGACAGACAGACAGACAGACACGGCCGTTACAGAACCTCTCCTGGACTACGTCACACGGAGAGGTAAAAAATTGAAAAGAAGGTAAATAAATAATAAACGAGTTTGTTCTCCTAAAGCTATTATTTTAACTAGAAAAAATACTTCTAAAAAGAGCTGTCAGTATGACAATTAGTTTTTCTTAATAATACAAAGCAGAAGTGCAAAAGGGTGGCACAAATGAACTGAAATCAGAAAACCATTAAATTACCCTAATTGGCTAATTTAATGGACCTCTGCTGAAATTTATAGAACCAAAGCGAGTAATCTAGTGCAACCTTTTATAAAAGTGGTAGTTAGACACACAGGCCTGTTACTCTAATGATCTACAAAGAAAAATATTGATTGGGAGCGCTAAAGTATCCTTGACTTACTTTCACGACATTTCTTAATCCTAAAGATGATAATGGAGTAGAAACGAATATTGCTTTCTGCGAAAACGTTTGCTCTAATTTGCTACCTAAGAACGCGGTGACAGATACACACACAGACATGTCAAGTGTGGTATACCTCTCCGTAACGTCATCGTCACTCGGAGAGGTAAAAACCATTCGTTTCACTCAAAGGGAGGGTGAAGTGGAAAATCAAGTGATTTTTTTACCGATTCTGCTACTAATTATAAGACCAGTGTGCATAGTGAAACATCCTGTAAATATCTCCGAATGATTTTAAAATTAAAAATAGGTTCAGATTTTAAGGATAATTTGAAATAAGCACTTCCGACCGATCGCGTTACGCCATTCCGAGAAAAATTACCGTTGCAAGCTTTATATTTCGCGCCACGATTGATTTTTATCAAATCTCGCGATAAATTTCATTCAGCATAGATTGTGCCACGAGAATTTTGTTAACAGAATGGCAGGGCGTTACGCGATTGGTCGGAGGTGCATATTTCAAATTATCCATAAAATATCAACCTATTTGAATTTTAAAATCATTCGGAGATAATAGATATAATAATAAGTCTTATAATTAGTAGAAGAAACGATATAAGTCACTTGATTTTTTAGTTCACCCTCCCTTGAAGCGTATGTAATATTTTCTATGTGCTAGCCGGAAGACGTAGATTTCTTCTACTTGGAATCCTTAACAGGTCATTTTCAGAGACTATATGATTCATTAAAAGATGAAGAGGTATAGAACCCGTCACACCTGACGTGACGTCATGAATAATTCAGTTGAACTTGTAAATCACCTATTTAACAGTTTCTAAAACGGCAAAAGCCTCTTAAGTTCTTCTCTAAAAACGAGGTACCAGATACCGCAAATGTCATGAACTCAACAATTGACCTATACTTTCGAAAAACCAGTGAAACGCGAGAAAGGTGGAGCTGGCGGGCTTCAAAGAGTTAGACCCTTCTCCGTACATTCAATCAGATATGGAGTCCATGGCCGCTTAAAGATTCCAAGTAGAAGAAATCTATGTATTCGTGTTGTTAGTTCTAACTACGTTAGCAAGATTTCGATTTTTCCTATTATTTATTAATTTTTATAAATTCGTAAGTCCTACTTTTCACAGATCATAAGAGGCCTGTATTCGTATGCGGTGGAAGTTTTATTTTCCAAAGAGTCGGGAAAAATCATTAGCTCAAGCGTATAGGAATTAAACGGAGCTCACCTCACCTCCAAGTGACGTCAAACTTAGAAACTACATCGATAATTAGCAAGATACCACTATTCTAGTTGGCATTATTTGACATGAACAAGCGTAAACAGCGGAATTCGTATAATTATGCAAGTTACTATATTGATTTACAAGCGTTACGTGAAAACCAAAAATAACTCGGTGATAGAATTCGTGCTCAAAGCTACAGTGCATGGTTACGTAAGGATTCGGGCCGTGCCTCCATTGCTTATCGCGTCAAATAAAGTACAGAAGTTATATTTAGAGTAGGAACAACTTCTTTACGCGTCTATTCCCCGGTGTAAGTAGCCTATTTAAAAACATCCGTTCAATTTCAAGTTTCAGTTTGACTGTTTTTTTTTGTTTAAAGTTTCATTGTATTACTATTTTCGATTAAAATCTATGGTAATTAACATATACTCTGGTGTGTGAACTGCCAAAATCATGAATCACAGTATAGTCGAAAGATTATTTGCGAAAACGTGAAGAGAGCGAGTTTGGAACAATTCATTTATCGACTAGTCAATATTTTCCTTATTTTTGTTGCACAAGCTAACTATTGGCGTTGCCCGGGCGCGGGCCTTTTCGGTTGATACAACTTTTGACTGTATATTCCGCTTAACATTTAAAAACTAGACCAGGGTTAAGGTTTCCACGAAATTTTAGGGTTATACAAGTACGGTAGTGACGTCCAATTCAGAACACTTTTTTAAAATTACATAATATAGCGTATTTTTGGCAATTGCAGATATTATTTGTGTTTGTAGACTTGTAGATCAAACCTTTGCGCATATTTTAAGCCCCTTTTCATCTTTCTAATGTAATTCATAAGTGAGAAAATAGGTTTTTCCCAAACTTTGTAGTTACGTCGTATTCGGAACAATTGCGTCTAATTCGGAACTATGGTAATTAGCATATAATCTGGTGTGTGAACTGCCAAAATCATGAATCACAGTATAGTCGAAAGATTATTTGCGAAATCGTGAAGAGAGCGAGTTTGGAACAATTCATTTCTCGACTAGTCAATATTTTCCTTATTTTTGTTGCACAAGGTAACTATTGGCGTTGCCTGGGCGCGGGCCTTTTCGGTTGATACAACTTTTGACTGTATATTCCGCTTGACATTTAAAAACTAGACCAGGGTTAAGGTTTCCACGAAATTTTAGGGTTATACAAGTACGGTAGTGACGTCCAATTCAGAACACTTTTAAAATTACATAATATAGCGTATTTTTGGCATATGCAGATATTATTTGTGTTTGTAGACTTGTAGATCAAACCTTTGCGCATATTTTAAGCCCCTTTTCATCTTTCTAATGTAATTCATAAGTGAGAAAATAGGTTTTTCCCAAACTTTGTAGTTACGTCGTATTCGGAACAATTGCGTCTAATTCGGAACTAGGGTGGTTTTAATTCGGAACAGGGGGGGGTTTAATTCGGAATAGGGGGGTTTTAATTGGTAAAGGGTGGTTCTAATTGGTAAAGGGTGGTTTTAATTCGGTACACAGGCTAAGAAAACAGAAAACTCACTTTCAATGAGGTTAATAAATATAAATATTTAGAGGCCGCGAAATAGCGGTGGAAATACCGCGTTTAGGCGCGAAGCAAAATAATAGTCTGCTATTGGTGTTATACAGTCTTTAACAGTTTGGTTTTGTACTTAACGATGTTCACGATTACCATAATTATAGGTTAGGATGAGTTTAGTACAAGTAATCAAGAGGGCAAGAGGTGTATTTTTCATCGTTCCGAATTAGACGTAATGGAAATATTTTTTTGATTAGGAATTGTGAGTGAAATATCTTTTCTACCATATTCCTAAGGGTCATAAATTGTAGCTAAGGAGAGGTACTTTCGTTTGAAATCAGGTGGTGAGCGTACCTTTCCTCAGTCGTTCTCGAAACCTTATTTGCTGAGGCCATGGCAGTGACATTCCCTAAAATTTCCATTAATTTAATATGCCTAATTTGGGTACTCTGCTAATTATTGTCGTATCTTCTCGGGATGTTTTCCTACAATCTCGGGATGATTTTTAATGGATTCGCGATGAATCATTGATATTTTAGGCCTCGTTTTCTCCGAATTGAAGCCCCCAAAACAAATTTAAGCCGATTTTTAAAAACGTGTACTGAATTAGACGTGTTCCGAATTAGACGTCACCACCCCGTATATCAAATACGAGGAAATAAATAACCACAACGCTTACCTGTCCGATGCTGGACCTATCAGATATCATAATATTAGAAACCGTTTCCATGGCCGGAGAGCCAAAGGTCTCATTATAGCTTGTGCCAAACCAGAGACTAGTCCTGGGGCTTTTATCATCCCTGCAGGGCCGCTGGTAAAATCAGGGAGGAGAGACTAGAGAGGGAGTGTTAGTCTAATGTTAAAGGCACAGTAATATAAATGGAAGGGGAAAAAAGGGAGGATAGGAATTTTTTTCTCTCTCTCCCCCGATTCTAGCTAACGCGCACGCACGAGTGGGGTCGGTTACTACACCACCACCAGCTCCCACTTCCAGTTCAATGCCTGTTTTTAAATTTGACGCATGTGCGTGGACATCGCGGCGAGTGACTTTGCCAGCGCTGGAGAGAGACGAGTTTAGCCACGAAGCCAACCAATCTGCCTATTCACATTATTACTCCCTCTCAAGTCTCTCCCCCCTGGTAAAATTATGATCCAGTGACATTACCCATTTCCTCTGTGCTGGTTTCAAACACAAGTTAGTATCAGGATTTAATTTTAAGTTTCAAAAGGGTTTAATTTAATTGGTTTAGTTGGGCCGTTGGCCACTGTACTTCTATTGCTTAGTTTTTTTAACAATATTTTAATTTTTGAGAGCACGTTTTTAGTCTGCAACCGACTGAATAAATTACAAACGAAGTTTTTAGAATTTTTAAAAAAAAAGCTCTTTTACCTGAGCACTATTTTATTTTCCGACCCAAAGCTTTTAGTAGGGTCTCTATAGGATCGAATGATAATTTTACAAGGAATTTGTACCCAAGAAGAGTCGAACGGGGCTTCCCCTTTTTGGGTGTACAAATTTTAATGAATTCATGAATTAAAAAGTTTTAAGCACTTTGAGGGGAAATACGGGCTGGTTACTTACTCGTTCTATAAATTTTCTTTAGAGGTGGCCTCTTGAACCAACCCGCGATTCAGCTCCCATTTTGGGTTTTTATGAAAGGTAGGGGAAAAATAAGTAAAAATAATACAAAATTGACAGTTTAGACATTAAATTTACACAAATAATAATAATAATAATAATACAAACAAATACAAATAATACAAAGTTTTTGAATTTGACAGAATTTTTTTATTCATAGTTCATACAAATCATAAGTTAAATCCATTTTATATTTGAAATTTAAACACATTTAACTTCATACTTTTACTACATCACTTTTCACATCAAATTTATTTTCTACTGATAAAGTGTCTATTTCTGGGGGTACAGGAGCTGAATGGGTCGCCTAAGAACTGTGCCATTTGACCTTCGGATCACACAAGACCTTATTTTCTAATACCATCCGTCAAAGGTTTCAGTGATTACCCCTAGTTTCCAAGAATGTTTTATTTTGATATCTCCTCATGAATCATCATCACGTCTCCCGCCTTAATTTGTATGTTAGTTTTGCGAATAGCATTCGACAACAAAATGCCACATTATACCTTTCCTTCTGTAATAATTCTCTCTAAATAATCGTGAAAAATATTAGCTAAGATTAAAACTATAATATCGAATGCACTAATTTAAAACGGGGACCAATTTCAAAAAATATATTCAGTTTATATTTTATGCGTATATTTGAAGCATTGTAAAATATTATTTTACGTTCGATAAATTCGATTTTGTTCCCGCTCTATTCTTTTAAAGATTTCTGCGCTTTTTTAATGTTCAAACTTTAAGAAACATTTTATTTTACTTGCGAGAACGAATTTTAATTTTTAAACAAGCTTTAATAAACAAAGAGTTTTATATTCCAGGAAAAATCATTCGCGTAACTTAAGTGTATATAATATTTTGTTCGTGTTAGCAAGAATCCATTGATTTCTTCTACTTGGAATCTTTAACAACTCATTTTCTGAGTTTCTATGCTTTACTTAAAAAGGAAGAGGCATGGAAACCGTCACCACCTGATGTCATGCACAATGTATTTGAATTTAGAAATCTCGTGACATTGACGTAGCTTGAGATCTGCGCAGAGCCTCCCGAGAACTATGCGCGTCGAAGAAAAATGTGATTTCAGAGTTACAACAAAACATCAGAATCCAAAGGTTGGGGAAAAATTTCATATTTCAGGTGTACCAATGTAGCAGATGGTGAAAAAAATCATGAACTATGCATGCGAAAAACTATTGGAAAACGAGGAAGGCAGAGGTGATGGTTTACCAAAGAGTTATGCTCTTCTCCTTGAATCAGAACTTTAATTTAATTGGTTTAGTTGGCCACTGTTAGAGTACTTCTATTGCTTAGTTTTTTATCAATATTTTAATTTTTGAGAGCACGTTTTTAGTCTGCAACCGACTGAATAAATTGCAAACGAAGTTTTTAGAATTTTTTAAAAAAAGCCCTTTTACCTGAGCACTATTTTATTTTGCTACCCAAAGCTTTTAGTATTGTCTCTATAGGATCGAATGATAATTTTACAAGGAATTTGTACCCAAGAAGAGTCGAACGGGGCTTCCCCTTTTTGGGGGTACAAATTTTAAAGAATTCATGAATCAAAAAGTTTTAAACACTTTGAGGGGAAATAATAAATTCAGCTAGCTAATTGGACCAAGTCATCTTGCGACTTATTGCCACTTATCTAACGCCTTTACAATGCATAGAGAAGTGGTGGCTAGCCCCTATGCCACAGCTAACCGACAGCGCCCTATACTAACTATTACCGTTAACCCCCCCCCCCAGTAATACGGGCTGGTTACTTACTCGTTCTATAAATTTTCCTTAGAGGTGGCCTCTAGAACCAACCTGCGATTCAGCACCCATTTTGGGTTTTTGTGAAAGGTAGGGGCTTGGTTAGTGGAAACTACTCTTTTTACTTGTAATTTAGAGAGATATACACATAATATAATTTTAAGATAGGTTTGGATTTTTTAGTTTTTAACTTTTCCAATTATATAAGTGTGATTTTTTTTTTGTTTTAGGCTAGAATTAAGTGTTGAGAATATTAAAATTTTTGGGGTTACATTAATTTTGAATTATGATATTTTACACTGGCCCCTAAAATGCGTTTAAGTACTTCAAAAGAAAAAATAAGTAATAATAATACAAAATTTACAGTTTAGACATTTTACACAAATAATAAAAATAATAACAGAAGTAAAATGAGACTAGAAGTACTGAGCTAACCAAATTCTTCACTTGGCGAAAGTGAATATTCTTGATAACACACCAACGGTTGGCCCTCTTGTAGCGGTTTCTGAATTTTCCCTCCAAAACGTGAGACGCTTGTGGCGGTAGACGGCTGAACTAGATTCAAGCACCTGCGTCCCTGTTCCGCGGCTTTAGGTTGAGGGAAAGGGGGGTAGGAAATTTTTTGGAACTCGACCAATTTTTAGTTTTTCCGCTCTTTAGAGCTGGAAAACTATTGTTCCGACAGTTGGTTGGTCGGCTGGCTGGAAATGTTGTGACCTGATGAATTTTGTCATAAATGAACATTTCCAATTTTAAATTTCCCGCCAATTTTCAACTCAAAATTCACTCGTAGTTCACGTTACACCTCATAGGTGGCGTAACGTATTTTATTTCAATTGAAATTATTTTTCTGTCGGTGTCGGGAGGCGAACCTGCGACGTCCCAATTGTGTTGAGATCCAATAGAGGGCAAAATGAGATGTCATAAATAGACTGCAAATTCCGTCTAGAGGGTCGCCTGCTTCTGCTTATGGCAAAGCCTAAGGCCTAACGGATGATAGTTTAATCAGGTGTTTAAATGCAACTTAATTCCGTCGATACCGTTAATGATAAACGCAATCAACATACTCATGGTTTAATTAAAGTTAATATGAAAAATTTAAGGCTCCATTTGAATTTCTGAAAGATAATTATAAAATTAAATCAACAACTCAACGATAACAGGAGTAAGAAATGCGAAACTCCACTTAAGTAAAACAAAATTAACGTATTCAAGGATTGATTACGTTAATATCAAGGTATCAAACAAAAAGCATTTAATTATAATTTGGAATTTCAATTTAAATGTATCCCAGTTTCTTAAAAACCCATTAAGAGTCTGCTACTCAACGTTGCCACCTCCAGTCTCTGCCAAGTGATTTAAACTTCACACCTTCTCTAATGAGGAACTCAATTAACGAGATTTACAAACTGACATCCTTAAATTAAGTTATCATTCAAAAAACTGTGCTACTCAAGTATAAATAAAAAGGTATTGAAGGTTAATATCAGATATTATGTGGAGTCTATGGTCGCTTAAAGATTCCAAGTAGAACAAATCTATGTTTTAATGTTGTTAGTTCTAACTACGTTTGCAAGATTTCGATTTTTCCTATTATTTATTAATTTTCATAAATTCGTAAGTCATACTATTCGCAGAACAAAGGAGGCCGCTATTCGTATGCGTTGATTTCCAAAAGAGTCGGGAAAAATCATTAGCGGTGCTCAAGCGTATAGGAATCTTCAGTTGCTAAAGTCAGTAAATCGAGCTCACCTCATCTCCAAGTGACGTCAAACTTAGAAACGACCTAGATAATTAACAAAATTCCATTATTCTTGTTAAACATGAAGATTCGTAAACAGCGCAATTCATATAATTACATTAAGTTACTGTATTGATTTACAACCGTTACCTGGAAACCAAATAACTTGTTGACAGAAATTGTGCTCAAAGCTACAGTGGTTACGGTCGAATTCGGGCGGTGCCTCCAATGCTTGTCGCGACAAATTAAGTACTGATGTTATATTTAAAGTAGGAACATCTTTTCGATGTGTCTGTTACCAGGTGCATGTAAGTAGCCTATTTCATTTGGGTCCTGTTCAATTTCAAGTTTCCGCATGACTGTGTTAACGAATCGAAATTACGAAGCCCTCATATAAGCTGTTCCTGTATGAGCAGATCCAATAACAGCGGTTCATTAAATAGCAGTTTACCCGCTACACTTTTAAAAAAATTGAACTTTTTGACACCTCTGGAGGTGTTTCCTAATGCATTCTCAGTAGCACCCGTTTTGGTATTTAATTCCAAGGGATGTCAATACGCACCTTTGAAAATGGTGCGAAATAATACCTTCACTGAATGTCCTTTTTAAATCCTATTAGGTGTTAAAATCACTTTGAATAGACGTGTATAATAATACCAGAAAAAAGTGTTTAAAAACCCTTTAAAAAAGGCGTTTTTTGAGACTAATTTGGTGTTTATAAATTCCATTGACTTTGATGATTTTTAATTCCTGTTAGGTGTTAAACATAACCCCTAATAGAGGTGTATAATTATTCCAGATAGGTGTATATAGAGTCAGTGTAAAAGATGTTTTTTGAAATTTATTTTTTCAAAAAAACATGAGTTACAATTGATTTGTCGTTCAAAATAGCTGCTCGAAATCTGCTGCTCAAATCCAGTAGAAGGGTAAACGTTTTTTCTGCTGCAAGCCTTATACAACCGTGTAAAAATGGGCACGCGTGCGAAATTGTGATATTCACCGCTCGTAAAAAAAAAGTTTGGAAAGCAAAATAAACCTCTCCGAGTCGAGAGCTAACATTTTCTACCAAAAATTATACTTCTTAAACATAGGTCAATCAGCCAATGATAAAACCGGAAATAACAAGTTGGAAAAACCAAACTTTACCTCTCCGAGTCAAGAGGTCTACTACTACAAACTTATTTACCTAGATACTGGGGTGTAAGTCAATAACAACAGACTTACACACACACAGACAGACAGACACGTCGAAATTAGAGCCTCTCCGCGACATACGTCACTCGGAGAGGTAAAAAGCACAAATTTGGCGAGATATTGCCTAGTGCGTTTGTAAATGTTAAAGTGTCTAAACCTTTACTGTGTATCCTCAACAATTTTATTTAAGGACTTGATATATATCTCTCAAATGTGTATTCAATTTTCGGCTTACTCTGAAGTTCTGAACCGTTAAGATCTCCTCAAAGAGGACGAGAATCAAGGCCAATTTTGGTTTAGCCCCAAGTGTCGTGATTCATAGAACCAATCAGAACAACACTTAGTATAATATTAAGCACTAACATCCTTTAAAACTAGGAAAGTTTAATTTCACGGTTACACTATATATAAATGTAGTAAAGCTAAATTTAAAAGTAAACACCAAATTTGAAATATTAATATCAAAAGATGTTCTTGGAATATTGAGATGAGACAGAGATTTATAGCTACACAACTACTAAAAGAATCGTAATGCCGAAACATATTTAACATATTTTCATTTAATATTCTGCAAAATGAAAATGTTATGGTTTTGTAAGAGATATTTTCATCCTACTCGCTTTATATTAACTATGATATGCGTGTAGTGTTTCGATTCAGATGCAATCTTCATTACTCGTTCTATATAAACTTTCACTTGCGTCGTTCCGAAGAAAGAAGTTTATCCTAAATAAATAATTAAATAAATATAACTGATATTAATTATTTTAATCGTCAGTATTTTACCTTAATTCTAGTTACTGGGCTATGAGTCGGACTGAAGTAAATACAAACCGTTCTCCATTCCTACTTCTAAAATTAACTCTATCCCTGATAAACAGAAGTAGGATAAGAGACTAGAAGTAAAGAGCTCTAGCATTGGTAGTAGATCCTGGCACTAGTGAACAAATTTGAGGATTATATGCGGCTTTTATCGCGCCTACACTAGAGAGAAAAATATTGGTCGAGGTCCAAAAAAATTTCCTACCCCCCTTCCCCGCGGGTGCTTGAATCTAGTTCGGTCGTCTACCGCCGCGAGCGTCTCACGTTTTGGAGTGAAAACTCAGAAACCGCTGCCAGAGGGCCAACCGTTGGTGTCTTATCAAGAATATTCACTTTTGCCAAGTGAAGAATTTGCTAACCTCAATACTTCTAGTCCCTTATCCTACTTCGGATATAAATAATGGTTTTAATAAAATTAGTAAATTATTTTCAGGAACATGGATTTCAGGATTTTAGTACAAAAAGTACGTAAAATTTAAAAAGAGGACGAAGAAAACGAACAAAGGTTTATCGATTCATTGTCGCTAAAAACTGGAAACTGTAAAATTAGTAATTCTCGAGTAAAGATAAGGATAAAATTGAATCGACAATGGAGAGATAATGCCGAGTTCCAGGAGCATTTATCACTCTTCTTTTTGGTAGATAGCGGCATCAAATCTTCATAGATTAAAAAATAGTTTAGGTAAGACAAAACAAGTTGGGCAACCAAAATAAACCTCTCCGGGTTAAGACCCAATTAAGAGGTCTTTCTTAAATAATTAAATAAATATAATTGATATTAATTACTTTGATCGTCTGTAATTTACCTTTATTCTAGTTTAGTCGTTTTAAGATACGTTATTCCTAAAATAATTTTAAAACAGAGCTATTGTTGACGTTTGAATTCAAGCATTTGCCTCTTAAACAATTTTGGAAATTTAGGGCTTATAAGTCGTCCGATTCCCGACAAGGGATGAGAAATAGAGCAATTGCTTGAACCTTTGGTGGAAGCCCCGCCATTGGGAGGTTAGACGTTTCTCGTAACCCTAGGCGATCCCCTCGTGCATCATAACTTACCCTAACGATGATAGTGGAGAAGAAGTCGATACATTTTTCTGTGAACTGCGATCGCAGTCCAGATATTGCGAACACGTTTGCTCCGATTTGCCAACTGCGAACGCGGTGAAAGACACACGGACACCAAACACAAATACATGCAGTGTAATACCTCTCCGTGACGTCGTCACTCGGAGAGGTAATATGCTGCGTTTTTTACGCATTATTAAAATAAAAACTTATTTATGAAAATATGTAGTAGT
The DNA here is from genome assembly GCA_019434445.1 of Phalangium opilio. Lineage (NCBI taxonomy): Eukaryota > Metazoa > Arthropoda > Arachnida > Opiliones > Phalangiidae > Phalangium > Phalangium opilio. The sequence goes on from JAEQBA010000700.1 coordinate 152,783, forward strand.
GCTTCATTGTAAGATGCAAAATCAAATGATCTTGATAAGATAAATAGTTTAAAGGAATGGGTCACCCTTGAATTTTTTATTTTTATTGGAAAGATCATATAGAAATATGGATATTTAAAATTGGAACCATGTATTTATCCACAATATTAAGGAAGATATGAGCATGTAACGTAATACACTGGCCCCTTCGCGTTAGGCCATACTGTGAGGTGCCTTTCTGTATTTTCAAAAATGTCGCCAATTTCCTAGTCTAAAATCTTATTGGCTCTTGCTCACCCTCTGTTGGCCAATAATATAACTTTAAAAAGAGTGAGACGATCCAGAAAACGAAACTGAAGGGAACGTTTCTAGCAGCAGACTACGTGTAAAACGAGCTATCTTACTGGCGGAGTGTATGAGCCAATCATCGTTTGGACTAACACGTCACGCAACATACAGTGACGCTTCATTACAGGGGTCAATGGCGGCTCCCATATAAGTTAATTAATGGTATTTAATTAAAAAGCTGGAATCGTAATTAAAAAATAAAACCCGGATCTTTGCACTTACGCTACTTATAAATATATCAAGGAGGTAAAAGTAGGCTTGTCTATTCCTTTAATAAAAGGGATTAACACGATATTATCAGAGAGTTATTTTTTTGGCTTGTGTTCTACGCCTTCAAAACGAACTCTAGATTTTAATTAATGTTCTTATTATGATGAAATTATTATGTTTTTATTGAATAGCAATATGAACATATTATTACTGGAACAATTTCTCCATATACACATCCGCACTACGCGATTTGTGCATATGTTTTAAGCAACATTCGAAACATAACGTAAGCTCTATTTCTCTATCAAATGACGTCACTTTTTAAGGATTAATTTAATTTTGTGTATAATATTTTCAGCTTAAAACTTGTGAATCACTCCAAGGTCCAATCGATTCTTTATAAATTCCATGGGCAAAATCCAACAAATGTTTTCGGACTAATTGCTGGCAGAGCTTTAAAACATGGGGTGAGATTTAGGGTTTAGTATCCTAGTCTAGGAATTGGTCGACAAATTCGGACACATGAAGAACTCTTATAATACAGGGTGTAGATCCGAAGTTTAGTGGGATCTATGTCCGAGTTTGAGTCGAAAAGGATCTATAACAATTGGCCCTCATTGGGCAAGGGACCAAGTTTTCAAGATATAATTGGGGTGATTAAGGGATGACCCTTTAAATTTAAGTAAGAAACTCAAAGGCAATACCAAGTTGATTAATAATCTAAGCTTTGTCTATGAAGGGATTTCCACACTAAGCCTGTGGCTTGTATAAAGTTGGGTCCCTTTACAATGCATAGAGTGGTGATGGCTAGCCCCTATGCCACAGCTAACCTACAGAGCCCTATACTAACTATTACCGTTAACCTCTGCAAGTTTTGATGAAAAGGAGAAACCGGGTTAGACCGCAGAGGAAAACTCCTTTTAACAAGCGGGGAGGGAACTTGCAAACTCTACGCAGAAGGATTTGTTCCTTGATATTCACCCGGTGCCACAACCCGGGACCCTGTTGCTGCGAGGCGAAAGCGCTAACCCCTACGCCAGCCCACCTAGGGGGACATCCCTTAAAGACACCAATCAGAACTTGTAAACGGTGGTCTTTAGGGCGAAATGACATAAAACATTTTCATCTCAAAGTCGTCCAAAACGCACTGTTCTTCGGTAATACCAACGTTTTCCGAACCCCCTGTCTACTTTAATCAAGACAAATATTGAGAATGATTATAAAAATTAATGTGTGACTTTTGTGAGAAAAGAAAATCAGAATCAGTAGAACCTTCATGAAAACATAAAACATTACGTTTTTGGCTTTGTTACCATCTTTTAATAGCTATCATTATTAAAAGATGCAGACTTAAGGTTCCCTTCAAGCTATTTCGTCTAATAGCAAAATAAATCAACACTATCTTTATTACTTGAATGAATCTGGCTTGCCGCCGAATAATTACTCATTTTTTAACAACAGCTGTCTGACGCTGCTATTCAAGTCTTTAATGGACATTGGAAGGACCCTGCAAATTTGCACATATCACCTGCAATTGATGTTACAGACCATTGTATTTTCACGACAGTGACCGCCGTCAATAACGGCTTCGATACAACTATTTGGATCTTTGCGATAATGTCTATTACTGTTATGGCTTTCGCATCTACTCTTGAAGAGAACTCTAAGAAGAGAGTCCGTTCTCAGTCACGAGCTTTCTATGAACATCTCTGGGAGTTCACCACTTGTTTCTTCGAAAATTGTTAAGTTCATTATTTAACGCTGTCCTTATTAATTCGAAAAACCTCTAAAGTAAGACCCTTGCTTGGATTTTTTTCCGAATCCATTTCTAAGAATTTAAAAGCAAATTTTCCTCCACATTTGACATTAAGGAATAAGTAACATATGAAAACTGGACGGAAAAGATTGTATCACTAAACTGGTCTTGTGACCAGCCAGGCAGTTTGGTCTCGCAAATATTTGTTCTCGAGACAGTTTTGGCTAGTGATTATTTAGATTGGGTTTGAATGGTCTGGATTCGAGGTGGATTAGATCAGCTTAGGTTGGGTTTAACCAGAAGAAAATAGGGGAAGTGGGTAGCCGTAGCCTTGAGCCATACAAGTCGTCCAGTGATTCTCACTTACAATGGTCGATTCCCCTACCACCCTTAAAATTTGAATCTGGCCAATCGGCGCGAAGCATAAAATAGTACCAGATTTCATTGCGAACGCCACCATGTAGCGAACTGTGGAACTAACTTGTGTAGTCTGCTTATATTTCTGCTGTGCTTCAGTTTGAGTTAGGGTTACGTCAGGCAACGGGTTAATGCGGATATTGGTTTAAATAAGGACGAAAATTCGGTTATTTAATAAAATGAATGTCGTTAAGAGTACGCAGTGTGATTTAACGTACCATTAAACTACCGATAAGAAAACTCAGGCTGTGTTGAAAGGAAAAGCAAGATCTACCCAAACCAATCCCAATGTTAAAAATCAAACTACAACAACTTGGATACAACTTTATTACTTTGAACTCTTCCCTATCACAGTTTAAAACTTCGGACAAGTTAATTTTTTCCCTGGAACTTAGAAATACCATTGTATTTAAAAATAAAGACATATTTTAAAATAAGTTATGAATTTAGTCCTTACCACTCGATTCCAGCCTCTGCCATTCTGCCTAGTGCCTCACTGCCTCTAGCAGACGCCTCTAGTCAGTTGGAAGGCGTAGGACCGTACTGTCCACAGAATTACGTCACTCGTGTGTTAATGCGCGTAAAAATCCTATCTCTCTTCACCCCCACGGGGAGGGAAATGGCGCGAAAAATCCGTAATCGGGACGCCCCGCGAAGTTGCCCAAGCTACCCACTTCCCCTATTTTCTACTGGTTTAACTCGTCGACAAAATTCTGAGACTAGACTAGGTGCGGTCTGGTTGCGTTACTTCGTAATTGGTTTTCAAGTAGGCGACTGTATAATCCAATTTAACATGCCTATATAATATACGCCGGTTAGTTTTGCAGGTTCTTTCTACACTGGCATCTGAAGTAGGCAAAGCTGCAGGGGTAAAAATATTAATATCCCAAGACCTTTCAGTCCCGAAATGAATTTTTCCTAAAATCTTGCTGTCTAGAGATTAATTGGTTTCAAGACAATTTATAGCAAGACCTTTTTGTCGCTAGACTATATTGTTCAAAGACTTTATTGACACGAGATCAATGTGTTACAAGATCTTATAGTGTCACGAAACGAATATGAACCAAGACCTTACGGTCTGGGAAAATATTACTATAATTTTCCCAGAACCTTTTATTCCGAACAACTATTTTCCAAAAGGTTTTAAAAACAGCTAAGGACAACAGTATATGAATTGAATTTCACGAAAAGACTATGTACAGGCTGACAGTTGTCCTCAAGTATGCCTTAGGTGCAATTTTTGAAATCGGACTATCGAAGGTTCTCGCGAAATTTTATAACTTTTCCGGGGTTATCTCTGAGTTTTTATCCAATATACATGTGAACTTGATCTTTAGGTTTGATCGACGCAAATTTGATAGAACGATCAATCCCTGACGATTTACAAAACGTTTTGTCCCTAAGTTATCGCTGTTATTTTTCGAAATATTTTAAATCCCCGAGTGTCTGCACTGATACAACTGTCGAAAGAAAATTATCAACTAAGGTAAAATTTTTGACAGATACAAATAACTTCGGTATGCGGTCCGTCATTTTACAACTGTGCTGGCTCTTCTTCTCCTTCATTTTCTTAAAATGCTATTCCTCGTTACTCAAGAGCGAATTTTTAATTGACGATACGAAATATGTCGATAATATTGATGATCTTTTACGGCAACCTCAACTATTACCGATGATCCATGAACCCTTTATATTGTACGATGCTTTAAAAGTAAGTACATCCTGTGTAATTATTTGGCATTGTGTACAGTATTTCACCGTTGCAGCCGAAACTGTTTTTACATGGTTAACTTGTTTTATTTTCACAAGAAGTGCCTATTGTGTAAATAGTGGAACTTTTTCAGTTGAATTTTACCCACTTTTAGCCACATATACGATGAGGCTCTTAGTTTGACCCGAGCCGTAGTAGTAGTAGTGGCTTTCGTTATCGTTAGATTTTAGCTTAAAAGGAAATCGATTGTACTTCAACCCACCAAAAGCGGTAACTGAGCTCAGTAAGAGATTTTATTTTAATTAAAATTTTTTCACATCGCACCCGGGAATTGAACCCGAGTCGCTGGCGTAGCAGCAAGACAAGTTACCACAGAACCATAGAGACTCCTTTAGTTTATCTCTAAAGTGTCGGGGATGGGGGAGGGCACCTCTCTATCTGTGGGGTCGGATACTTTTTAATTTTTATCTGTGGGGTCGGACACTTCTGTTTTTTTTTGGGGTCTTTGAATTTTTTTCTTTTTATGTGCTAATTAAATAGATAACGATGTGACTATTATTAAGGCCCAGCCCTTGGACCATTTTGTTTATCGAGTATTTGAGAAATTTGTTGCTACTATTTCAATACTTCCTGTTAGTTTTTGCTTGCGTAGCATAATAGACAGAGTAATCTTGCTTAATACCGTAATTGGAAAGGTAAAAAATTTCTTTTCACTTGAAATTTTAGGAAAACCGATCTGTGGAATATTCCCGTCTTTCAAAACGAATGGAGCAGAACGGTATTTACTTTAAGTCCTTCAGCGATGACGTTCTTAACAATTTGGCCAATGGAAAAGGAGCACTTTTTCACCAAAGTGATATCATATTTGCCCTTCTGGGTTATAAGGGAACTAAAACTAAAATTGAAACACTGAATCGAAAAATATACAAAGGAAAACAGAGATACGAAAGCGCATTTCAATATTTATACTTCAACAAACGACTTCCTCGCAAAGTGCTAGAACAAGTGGATTACTTGTAAGTTAACAGAAATAAATGGAATGAATCAAAGGCTTAGAGTTTTCAGTCAATATGGGTTTTATTAAAGCAAGCAAGTCATTGAAAGGACATAACGCTTGGAAACGCTCATTTACAAATAAATTTGTTTCAAATTTTATCAGAAGTCCATTAAATTAGGCAAGGAAGTAAACAATTACAGTAGCTGAATGACCTGAATGTTCCAAAATTCACACCCCCATCCCTTCCCCTTATTCCACATGGTAGAGAGGGCTCGGTTGGTACTGTGGTAGGCGGGCGTTTTCCGGTCCCTTTAGAGATACAGTGTTCATTTTCAGCCAATAGTTTTTTCTCTCTCGATAGGGCAAATTTTGGCGTACGAGTCGCACCTAAACCGGAGATCTGAGAAAAATTATCGCGAGGTGGCGAATGTGTCGCCCTAGTTCTTCAGTATTGCTACACAAGAGAGGGGAGTCCCAAACCCCGCTTTTGGTTACTTCCTAGGCTAATTTAATGGACTTCTGATTTTATTAGGGTTGTGCTGTTAAGCGTTTCAATCGAATACCGAAAATAATAATTCAAATCGGTATTCGATAAGCCCATTTGCACTATTCGAGTCGAATTATTCGACAATATTTCGATAAGTATAATAGAAGTTCCAAAGCAGCTTCTCTTACCCTATGAGGAGCTGACTCTACATGGAGTTAAGGCCATATCTAGAGTGTCAACGTTTATTGAACTTTATTAAAGACGTTCCATATTCCAAAAGGCCCAACTTTTGTCACAGTTGGAAAGTTTTAGATTGACTTTGAGCGCCTGATAGTGTAAGAAAATAACATATTTAATTATTAGCGAATACTCGGCTTAATTTTTTGCGATTAATTGTTCAATATTAAATTGGCAAAAGTTTAACCATTCTATATTTGACTCAGTGTTAGATAAGGAAAAATGTTTGGTATTCTATAACCGTTTCTATACCCAAAAAATAATTTTCACACACCACTATATAATTCCTTGAAACCCTTATTAATTTCCTGATTTCGCTCGATGGTTGCAGTTCTGCCAAAAAGGCCAGGTTTTAGAGCTCGGTATTTTCTATCCACAAATTAGTGGATAACCGATTATTTATAAACTAAGTTTTTTCATATAATACGATTTAACATGTAAGTTCTGTGGATAATTTTCGACAATGGATAGATAATGTCGAGCTCTAACAGTTCTTCATCGTTCTTCTATGGGTGTCAATCTTGATCCTTCTCGGCTATTTCCTAAACCACCGAAACCTTTCAGGCAAAGGTGTGTCATGTTTTGCTATCCTAGACCTCGGCATATCTATCCATTATCCGTAAATTAGTGAATTGTCGATTATTTATATAAAAAAGATGCGGCATATAATACGGTTTAACATAGAAGTTCAGTGGATATCTCTTAAGTACAGATTAAAATTAGGACTGTTCACGAGCCGAGCTGAGCGAGCTTTTTAAAAGCTCGGCTCGGCTCGAGTCAAAAAAATGGCGGCTCGGCAATGTAGTGGTTCAGTAAAACCCGCTCGGTAAAATATGCTCAAGGTTAGAGACGAGTTAGGTTTATTTCATGCTCGATTTCATGTAAAAATACAACGGATTCACGGAACGCTATTGGTGGAGAGAATAAAGACTAAAAATCAGAGACTAAGCTCGCGAGCCGGCTCGCGAGTCGTAGTGGCTCGATGCCTGTCGGCTCGACCATAAAAAAGCTCGCTCGTTAAAGGGATACTTTCTTTTAATTTCATTGCAATAAATCCCTATAAGGTTAATTTATTTCGATAGATAGACAAATAAGGATTCTGAAAATATATATGTTTTTATATTTTAGTTTAATTAATGATTTTTAAACTACGATTAAAAGATCCAAAATGCTCTTGTTTTGCGATCATGAGGGCACCTGGTGACACAGAGCCGAACCACCGAAAAACGTTACTAGTTCGTCTCTACCAATTTCTCCGTAGTGTTTTTCCTACTGGTAGGGGGATTCATTCTGTGAGCGCAGTATGATACAGATTGACGGGAATTGGTATGGCTGCACACCAAATTCTTCTACTTCAGAAGAACTACCCTCAGATTCGTTTATTATAAATTGTTCCGAATTTTCTGAATCCAAAGAATCAGAGTTCGAACTTTCATCCTCAGATTCAGGACCGGAATGATCAGAAATACTTTCTCGTCTGACATTCTTAAGCATATAAGCAGACGACGATTCACCAGGCAAGCTGACCTAGATTCTCGTTCCTACTACTTTTTACTCCTTAAACGACAGTTTTCATTCCAACTACTACCAACCAATCAGAGGCCGAACTTTACCTACGTAGGTAATGGGTTGAAAATGGTGGCCGATTTTAAATCTGGCGTTCAAAATTTCAATTTTTATTCACGTTTATTTTAATTAATAAATTTTTCTCGCGATTTCTACTGACCCCCATGTTTTTAGGGGTGGTTAATTTATAGAAAACCAATGTTAGTGTGACCAACTCAGATAAAGCCGATTCTATCCCTTTAATTAATCGAGCCGCAAAAGTGGCGGCTCGGCTCGACTCGAACTCGGCTCGCTCGTCCTAATTAAAATGAAGTGGATAATGGATAGATTGTTCCGAGCTCTAAGCTATCCAGACATAAACGATGAAAGAGCTGAGCTGCTAGCGTCTTAAAGACTAGACTAGATAAATATTACATATGTATGCTTAAGGCGCATTATTTTCTACACACTTTAGGCCCTCTTATATACATAACGTATATATATAATGTCATTGCCGTTGTAGAAATTATATTCTTGAAACCAAGAGTAAGAATAAGGCTTTGCAAAAATTTCGTATGAAACAAATTTCTCCACTCTTTCAGGATTTTACGGTTTCAAGAGACGAAATTATCCGAACTAAAGAATGTTAGGAGAGCTTGGACATTCCGAAACATTATGTTCAATGAAAAGTCTCAGCTTCAGGAGATGGCTACGCTGACGCTTGGATTTCTATCCAGAGTTTTTTTAATCATTGTGAGCGGACTCTCTTTGTCATCGCTCGTGGCATTTTGTGAAATTGTTATCAACCAAATTCAGTTCTCGAAGATGTAGGCCAAGTAGTGTTAAAACCTGGACAGCACTGCCGTACCTTTAATCACACTAAAACAGACATAAGAAATGGCGAATACGTTTGCATCAACCATTCTCAAAACGTGACGAACAACAGACACATACTCTCTCAGTGAAGACAGTTCACTCTGTAACCTCCAAATTATTTATGTTCCAAATTTTATGGAATATTCCTTTTAAGGTTTAGTATAAATTCTTCCAAATTCTAAATTCACGGTTTCAATTTTATTTCAAAAACACATTCTTTAAAGATAATAGTTCAAATCTAAAACTCAATGAATTCTGGTTGTGTTGTTTCGCCACGGGGTCTTTGATGCTGGTCGTTCGGGATCAAGGTGTGCTATTCACATTAGTATAAAAATTATGCTCTTTGGGAACCCTAAAAACGTAGTTATCTTTCTCGCTAAATATATTAATTAACCAAAATCATCACCTAGACAACGCTTTATTTTATATCTACTCCGCAAGTCCCAATAGTGAAAACTTAGCGGTTACCCTTGCATTTATAAATACCTTTGTAGGGAGGGAGAATACCAACCTTCACGTGGGTTTATTTCTAACCAACATAAATAGTAAACCTTTTTTAAGTTAAAACTTAAAAACACCCCAGTTCTTTATATCTTTATAATTTAACTGAAACACCTCTTTACAACTCGGAGAGATAAAAATATAGATCTCATCACGATGCAAAATTAAAAAATAACTTTAAAATTCTTAAATAACATTGTCAAAGTTAACATTTGCAATGCAGTTTTTGAAACAAGTATGAATTTCAGTGCTTAAAGGACAATTTTGGAAACACAAGTAAGAATTTTATCGTGTAACTGATATTACGTTACATTTTTAGTGTATGAGTGAAGGATCAAGAGTATTACTCATATATATGACAAGAATATAATTAAACATCACTTTCAACAATTAGGTTAAACTTTTTCTGATGAAGCTAAAACCCTCAAATGTTTTCCGAGGTTAAAATATTGCATATTGGTGATCACCGTATACGTAGAACCAAATACAGTTCTGAGAAAAAAATTTGTGTTGCTCTTCTTAAGTTAATAACGTTAGGTGAGAGAATGGACGAAAAAACACTTGTGATAACATAATATCAATAAACATTAGATAATTAACTAATAAATAAAAAATAATGTAAGAGAGAATCTAAGATTCCTCCTATCAAAGAAAAAATTTGTAATGACCAAAACGAGAATACTGAGATTTTTGGACAAGGTGCTCCAAACGCAAACAGATCTGCAGAAAAAATACAACTTTAGGGAAATACATGCCGATTGGTGTCTATGTCGAACTCTACAATCGACAACTTTTGAGTGTAAAGGCTCCTTTACAAAGGTGCGAGAAATCTCAAAAGTTGACGCTAAAAGCGAAGAGATGAATTTGCTTGGTTTTTTGTTTCCTCGTCTGGGTGTTTACATACACGCGAGAACTGCGACTTTGAGTAGGTAGAGCAAAATTTCGGAGTGAGCTTCTGACCTGCTGTGGCAGATTTTCCTTCTCTAGTTTGACTATCGCAAAGTTACACGTCATTAATACAAACAATAGTATCGTAAACAAACACATAGTTTTAACTTTTGAATGAGGTGCTTTTAGAGAGTCGTGCCATGTCGTTAAAAAAATGTAAGCTTTTAAGTCCTCAATGAGACAATAGACAGTACACTCCATCTTGTTGGTTTCGTCTCGGCAATTTTACGCACATATGAACTCCACCTCTCAGCTCGTTTTTGAAAGAAACAACAGGAATAGAGGTGAGAGTGTAAGGTTTTAATTGGTCGACACAGAAGCTGTGGCGCGGGAAGACCGCTTCAGCTAATACTTCTCGCGCCTTTGTAAACGAGCCTCAAGACTAGGCGGATGAGCAGGATATGGAGAACTATTCTCCAGTCACTAGAGCTCTGCATTATCTATACATTATCCACGTGATTTTATCTTTATCCATACTCGACAATTGTCTACAATACTAGTAGATAGGAAGTGTTACCTTTGAGCCACTGGCGTCAGACAGTGCCAGATGGCACATGATCTGGCACCAATAAATATGGCGTCAATGGGCGCCCACATCATTTTTCTTCTTATGGCGCCAGCGAATCAATCATTTTCACCCAATCTTGTTGTGACGTCAGTGAAACGTACATGACGTGTCGTCCTATGGCGTCAGTCCATGGCGTCAATGTTAGGCTTAAGCGACATATTCGGCAACGTGGTAAATAACCCCTGTCATACACGTGGTTTAAACGCCATGTTCACTGGCTGGGGAAATACGTGAAGTAGTTTAACTGGTTTAATAATAAACATTTTTAAATTCGGCGTTCTGTAGGCAGATGCTTACGTTAAATATTTTGTGTTTCTAATTTTTTTTGGTTGGCCCATCTTAAATCTTATAACACCCATAAAATATTAATTTTATTAATTTTTACTATTAAAAACAAAAAAAATTCTCTTATCATATTATATTATTATTTGAACTGATAAGGGAAATAAACTCTATGTCCAAAACTTTGTCTCACATTGCCAACAGTAAAGTGAACTTTCGATCTGATAAGAGAACCAATAATGATTTGAAATGATAAAAGCATATGCCTCGATTTATCCATTCTTTCACATACATGTCGAGGAAATGAACAAATATTTGATCTTCCTAAAAGTATGGATTAACAGTAAATAGAAAAGATGGCAATTGTATCTCCTAAACACAAACAAAATCAAATTCAAACCATAGTAAACAATGATAAAAGGGTAAAACTCATTTCAAAATCATCGGTAAATTTCCTCCGAGCTTGAGCAAGCAAAGGTTAAATTGATAAGTGCAGAAGTGAACTAATTTCAGAAATATGGCGGGTAGACTTTCGAACTACCCACGCTTTAGTCCATGCGTTTAATTCATTTCTAAAGTCAACATGATTAGAGAAAACTTTCATATTAGTGTTCAAACCTTCCCTATTATTGTTCATACTTTCCCTATTAATGTTCCCATCCCGATATGAACACCAGATACTAGTGTTGTCGTCCTTAAAACAATGTTTAGATATTAATAAACCTACTTTCTATTGATTAAAGACATTTATTCCGATAGCACCGTATCATAAATATCTTTATCATGTTTATACAATGAGCAAATATCGGATATCATAATAAAGCGGAATAAAATTAAATCAAATACCCTCTATTTTATTTGGTGAATCTATAGATAAAAATATTTGTAGGATAAAGCAAGATACAGATCTTAGATTCTATCCCTAAGCACTTTGTCAAAAGTGTATCGAAATGGGAGAATATGCGATTTAAAGTGTTGTGAACCTACCAAACTACAATAAAAAGTGGTGGAAAATAATTGAAAAGATAAACAAAATACTATTTAAAGTGATGGAGAATGATAGAAAAGATGACGAGAATAATACTGAAAGCTACACTATTTCTGTTCAGAGTTTCACTATTTCTGTTCGGTGTTTCACTATTTCTGTTCGGTGTTTCACTATTTCTGTTCGGTGTTTCACTATTTCTGTTCGGCGTTTCACTATTTCTGTTCAGTGTTTCACTATTTCTGTTCGGTGTTTCACTATTTCTGTTCGGCGTTTCACTATTTCTGTTCAGTGTTTCACTATTTCTGTTCAATGTTTCACTATTTATGTTCAGAGTTTCACTACTTCTGTTCAGAGTTTCACTATTTCTGTTCAGTGTTTCACTATTTCTGTTCGGTGTTTCACTATTTCTGTTCGGTGTTTCACTATTTCTGTTCGGTGTTTCACTATTTCTGTTCGGTGTTTCACTATTTCTGTTCGGTGTTTCACTATTTCTGTTCGGTGTTTCACTATTTGTGTTCGGTGTTTCACTATTTCTGTTCGGTGTTTCACTATTTCTGTTCGGTGTTTCACTATTTCTGTTCGGTGTTTCACTATTTCTGTTCGGCGTTTCACTATTTCTGTTCGGCGTTTCACTATTTCTGTTCGGTGTTTCACTATTTCTGTTCGGCGTTTCACTATTTCTGTTCGGCGTTTCACTATTTCTGTTCGGCGTTTCACTATTTCTGTTCAGTGTTTCACTATTTCTGTTCGGTGTTTCACTATTTCTGTTCGGAGTTTCACTATTTCTGTTCTGTTTCACTATTTATGTTCAGAGTTTCACTATTTCTGTTCAGAGTTTCACTATTTGTGTTCAGTGTTTCACTATTTCTGTTCAGTGTTTCACTATTTCTGTTCGGTGTTTCACTATTTCTGTTCGGTGTTTCACTATTTCTGTTCAGTGTTTCACTATTTCTGTTCAGTGTTTCACTATTTCTGTTCGGTGTTTCACTATTTCTGTTCGGTGTTTCACTATTTCTGTTCGGTGTTTCACTATTTCTGTTCGGTGTTTCACTATTTCTGTTCGGTGTTTCACTATTTCTGTTCGGTGTTTCACTATTTCTGTTCGGTGTTTCACTATTTCTGTTCGGTGTTTCACTATTTCTGTTCGGTGTTTCACTATTTCTGTTCGGCGTTTCAGTATTTCTGTTCGGCGTTTCAGTATTTCTGTTCGGCGTTTCACTATTTCTGTTCAGTATTTCACTATTTCTGTTCGGTGTTTCACTATTTCTGTTCGAAGTTTCACTATTTCTGTTCTATGTTTCACTATTTATGTTCAGAGTTTCACTATTTCTGTTCAGAGTTTCACTATTTCTGTTCAGAGTTTCACTATTTGTGTTCAGTGTTTCACTATTTCTGTTCAGTGTTTCACTATTTCTGTTCGGTGTTTCACTATTTCTGTTCGGTGTTTCACTATTTCTGTTCGGTGTTTCACCATTTCTGTTCGGCGTTTCACTATTTCTGTTCGGTGTTTCACTATTTCTGTTTGGCCTTTCAGTATTTCTGTTCGGCGTTTCACTATTTCTGTTCGGTGTTTCAATATTTCTGTTCGGAGTTTCACTATTTCTGTTCGGAGTTTCACTATTTCTGTTCAATGTTTCACTATTTATGTACAGAGTTTCACTATTTCTGTTCAGAGTTTCACTATTTGTGTTCAGTGTTTCACTATTTCTGTTCAGTGTTTCACTATTTCTGTTCAGAGTTTCACTATTTGTGTTCAGTGTTTCACTATTTCTGTTCAGTGTTTCACTATTTCTGTTCGGTGTTTCACTATTTCTGTTCGGTGTTTCACTATTTCTGTTCGGCGTTTCACTATTTCTGTTCAGTGTTTCACTATTTCTGTTCAGTGTTTCACTATTTCTGTTCGGTGTTTCACTATTTCTGTTCGGTGTTTCACTATTTCTGTTCAAATTTTCACTCTTCCTGTTCTATGTTTCACTCTTTCTGTTCTAAGTTTCACTCTTTCTGTTCTATGTTTCACTCTTTCTGTTCTATGTTTCACTCTTTCTGTCCTATGTTTCACTCTTTCTGTTTTATGTTTCACTCTTTCTGTTTTATGTTTCACTCTTTCTGTTTTATGTTTCACTCTTTCTGTTCTATGTTTCACTCTTTCTGTTCTATGTTTCACTCTTTCTGTTCTATGTTTCACTCTTTCTGTTCTATGTTTCACTCTTTCTGTTCTATGTTTCACTCTTTCTGTTCTATGTTTCACTCTTTCTGTTCTAGGTTTCACTCTTTCTGTTCTAGGTTTCACTCTTTCTGTTCTAGGTTTCACTCTTTCTGTTCTAGGTTTCACTCTTTCTGTTCTAGGTTTCACTCTTTCTGTTCTAGGTTTCACTCTTTCTGTTCTAGGTTTCACTCTTTCTGTTCTAGGTTTCACTCTTTCTGTTCTAGGTTTCACTCTTTCTGTCCTATGTTTCACTCTTTCTGTTCTATGTTTCACTCTTTCTGTTCTATGTTTCACTCTTTCTGTTCTATGTTTCACTCTTTCTGTTCTATTTTCCACTCTTTCTGTTCAAAGTTTCACTCTTCTTGTTCAAAGTTTCACTCTTCCTGTTCTATGTTTCACTCTTTCTGTTCAAAGTTTCACTCTTTCTGTTCAAAGTTTCACTATTTCTGTTCAAAGTTTCGCTATTTATGTTAAAATTTTCACTCTTTATGTTCAAAGTTTCACTCTTTATGTTCAAAGTTTCACTCTTTATGTTCAAAGTTTCACTCTTTCTGTTCAAAGTTTCACTCTTTATGTTCAAAGTTTCACTCTTTATGTTCAAAGTTGCACTCTTTCTGTTCAAATCTTCACCATTTATTTTCACTATTTATGTTCAATTTTTCCCTGTTTCTGTTTAGACATTTCTTATTTCTGCTGAAACGTTTTTTTATTACTGTTCAAACTTTTCCTATTTGTGCTGATACGTTTTTTATTACTTTTCAAACTTTTGTTGTTCCTGCTGAAACGTTTCAAACTTCTTATTTTGTTGCAAGTTTATTTATCCTTTTTCCTCAAGCTTTTCATGTTTCTGTTCTAATTTTTATTATTTCGGCGATTTAATTCCTTTTTCCGAAATTCTACATCGCTTTACTAATTTCTATGGTTTTGAAATCGAATTTCAATGTTCCATAACCAAAATTCCCATGTGATATAAATGTGATGAACACCTTATTACCTAATAATGTATGAATTCCTAGAATATAAACGTCTTACTCTTAATCGGAATACATTAATTTATGATTTAGATAAATTCCTAATCCAACTGCAAAAGTTTATATGGAAAACGAATTTTCAATGTGAAAGATACGTAGTGTAAAACGGATGATTTCAAAGTTCAGACTAAATAACAGAAAATCAATGAAACACCATCTCCTCATTAACATTAATTTATGTTTTGATATTATTGCAGTTTGGTTTCTAATATGTTTATAGGTATTAACGTTACAGAAAACGTTTTCAAATGACGGAATTCCGATTAAGTTTTCTTCACAAGGAACTAAAAAAGTGGTTGAAAGTGACATGAAGTGTGTATAATTCATTTTAAAGTATCGGCAAAACACTAAAAATTGGTTAAAGTTTCGATAAATGTTTAGTAAACGTTTCGTTATTCGACTTAAATATATCCGATATTGTTAATATATGACTATTATCAAACAGATAATGAAGTTGAATGACGAAAAAGTGCTCGCAAGTGTTGTTAATCTACTAAAATTCGGATGAAACTGACGTGAAATGAAAGCATTCGATTGAAAGCGAAAATACGACTAAGAAAGTGGATCAAAGTTTTGTTAAACTACTAAAATGTGGTTCAAATCACATTCAAAGGAACTAAAAAGCAGTTGAACGTTCATGAAATGACAAAAGTACAATTGTAAGTAATGTGTTTAATATTTTTATAAATTTTGCAAGGATATAAATACTTCTCGCGGATCTCAACAGTGTGTGAAATTTGATAACACGAATGTTACCAGTAATTGGTCCATTAACGTAACAAATGTGGATGATTACCAAGAAATAAACCCATTTGATTTCAATCGTGATTTGATACTATCATAACCAAAACTTCGGTTTATCACGACGTTTCGAGGAGACCTTTAGACACTTAATACTAGTCGAAACCCATTGGTGAGAAATTAACAATTGCTAAATTTGTTTGCAATATAAACTAAGGCTTTGAACGCAGAATTTATCCCAGTTTGTTTATTTTATCAGTATAGATCTTCTCAAGACACACTTTCTTATCAGTTTGATAAATGGAAATTTAATTGGTGATAAATTATAAAGTGCAACGCCTAATAGATCCGCATCTCTTTTATCAGTATCATCGTCTTTTCAATCTTACGTTGAAATTTCAAAATATCATTTAACCACTTTGGAACAGAAAAACTCCAATGCAAAAACAGATGGACACGCGTATTTTCAGTAGAGAATGATGTACCACAGACGTTGGATGGAAATGTCAAGGCTGCCAATCTCAAGACCTGGAGGGGGGCCGCCTAATAGAACACGCGCCGGGGAAAACAAAAATACGCGCGTGTGGCGGCCCTCCCCCGGTCTTGAGATTGGCAGCCTTGACATTTCCATCCAACGTCTGTGGTACATCATTCTCTACTGAAAATACGCGTGTCCATCTGTTTTTGCATTGGAGTTTTTCTGTTCCAAAGTGGTTAAATGATATTTTGAAATTTCAACGTAAGATTGAAAAGACGATGATACTGATAAAAGAGATGCGGATCTATTAGGCGTTGCACTTTATAATTTATCACCAATTAAATTTCCATTTATCAAACTGATAAGAAAGTGTGTCTTGAGAAGATCTATACTGATAAAATAAACAAACTGGGATAAATTCTGCGTTCAAAGCCTTAGTTTATATTGCAAACAAATTTAGCAATTGTTAATTTCTCACCAATGGGTTTCGACTAGTATTAAGTGTCTAAAGGTCTCCTCGAAACGTCGTGATAAACCGAAGTTTTGGTTATGATAGTATCAAATCACGATTGAAATCAAATGGGTTTATTTCTTGGTAATCATCCACATTTGTTACGTTAATGGACCAATTACTGGTAACATTCGTGTTATCAAATTTCACACACTGTTGAGATCCGCGAGAAGTATTTATATCCTTGCAAAATTTATAAAAATATTAAACACATTACTTACAATTGTACTTTTGTCATTTCATGAACGTTCAACTGCTTTTTAGTTCCTTTGAATGTGATTTGAACCACATTTTAGTAGTTTAACAAAACTTTGATCCACTTTCTTAGTCGTATTTTCGCTTTCAATCGAATGCTTTCATTTCACGTCAGTTTCATCCGAATTTTAGTAGATTAACAACACTTGCGAGCACTTTTTCGTCATTCAACTTCATTATCTGTTTGATAATAGTCATATATTAACAATATCGGATATATTTAAGTCGAATAACGAAACGTTTACTAAACATTTATCGAAACTTTAACCAATTTTAGTGTTTTGCCGATACTTTAAAATGAATTATACACACTTCATGTCACTTTCAACCACTTTTTTAGTTCCTTGTGAAGAAAACTTAATCGGAATTCCGTCATTTGAAAACGTTTTCTGTAACGTTAATACCTATAAACATATTAGAAACCAAACTGCAATAATATCAAAACATAAATTAATGTTAATGAGGAGATGGTGTTTCATTGATTTTCTGTTATTTAGTCTGAACTTTGAAATCATCCGTTTTACACTACGTATCTTTCACATTGAAAATTCGTTTTCCATATAAACTTTTGCAGTTGGATTAGGAATTTATCTAAATCATAAATTAATGTATTCCGATTAAGAGTAAGACGTTTATATTCTAGGAATTCATACATTATTAGGTAATAAGGTGTTCATCACATTTATATCACATGGGAATTTTGGTTATGGAACATTGAAATTCGATTTCAAAACCATAGAAATTAGTAAAGCGATGTAGAATTTCGGAAAAAAGGAATTAAATCGCGCCGAAATAATAAAAATTAGAACAGAAACATGAAAAGCTTGAGGAAAAAGGATAAATAAACTTGCAACAAAATAAGAAGTTTGAAACGTTTCAGCAGGAACAACAAAAGTTTGAAAAGTAATAAAAAACGTATCAGCACAATAGGAAAAGTTTGAACAGTAATAAAAAACGTTTCAGCAGAAATAAGAAATGTCTAAACAGAAACAGGGAAAAATTGAACATAAATAGTGAAAATAAATGGTGAAGATTTGAACAGAAAGAGTGCAACTTTGAACATAAAGAGTGAAACTTTGAACATAAAGAGTGAAACTTTGAACAGAAAGAGTGAAACTTTGAACATAAAGAGTGAAACTTTGAACATAAAGAGTGAAACTTTGAACATAAAGATTGAAAATTTTAACATAAATAGCGAAACTTTGAACAGAAATAGAAATAGTGTGAAACTTTGAACAGAAAGAGTGAAACTTGAACAGAAAGAGTGAAACATAGAACAGGAAGAGTGAAACTTTGAACAAGAAGAGTGAAACTTTGAACAGAAAGAGTGAAAAAGAACAGAAAGAGTGAAACATAGAACAGAAAGAGTGAAACATAGAACAGAAAGAGTGAAACATAGAACAGAAGAGTGAAACATAGGACAGAAGAGAGTGAAAACAGAACAGAGAAGAGTGAAAGTGAAACCTAGACAGAAAGAGTGAAACCTAGAACAGAAAGAGTGAAACCTAGAACAGAAAGAGTGAAACCTAGAACAGAAAGAGTGAAACCTAGAACAGAAAGAGTGAAACCTAGAACAGAAAGAGTGAACATAGAACAGAAAGAGTGAAACCTAGAACAGAAAGAGTGAAACATAGAACAGAAAGAGTGAAACATAGAACAGAAAGAGTGAAACATAGAACAGAAGAGTGAAACATAGAACAGAAAGAGTGAAACATAGAACAGAAAGAGTGAAACATAGAACAGAAAGAGTGAAACATAGACCAGAAAGAGTGAAACATAGAACAGAAAGAGTGAAACATGAAACATAAAAAACAGAAAGAGTGAAACATAAACAGAGGAGAGAGTGAAACATAAAACAGAAGAGAGTGAAACATAGGACAGAAAGAGTGAAACATAGAACAGAAAGAGTGAAACATAGAACAGAAAGAGTGAAACTTTGAACAGAAAGAGTGAAACATAGAACAGAAGAGGAAGAGTGAAAATTGAACAGAAAATAGTGAAACACCGAACAGAAATAGTGAAACACCGAACAGAAATAGTGAAACACTGACAGAAATAGTGAAACACTGAACAGAAAATAGTGAAACGCCGAACAGAAATAGTGAAACACCGAACAGAAATAGTGAAACACCGAACAGAAATAGTGAAACACTGAACAGAAATAGTGAAAACTGAACACAAATAGTGAAACTCTGAACAGAAATAGTGAAAACTGAAACAGAAATAGTGAAACACTGAACACAAATAGTGAAACTATGAACAGAAATAGTGAAACTCTGTACATAAATAGTGAAACATTGAACAGAAATAGTGAAACTCCGAACAGAAATAGTGAAACTCCGAACAGAAAATAGTGAAACACCGAACAGAAATAGTGAAACGCCGAACAGAAATACTGAAAGGCCAAACAGAAATAGTGAAACACCGAACAGAAATAGTGAAACGCCGAACAGAAATGGTGAAACACCCGAACAGAAATAGTGAAACTCGAACAGAAATAGTGAAACACTGAACAGAAATAGTGAAACACTGAACACAAATAGTGAAACTATGAACAGAAATAGTGAAACTCTGAACATAAATAGAAAAACATTGAACAGAAATAGTGAAACTCCGAACAGAAAAATAGTGAAACACCGAACAGAAATAGTGAAACACCGAACAGAAATAGTGAAAAAACAGGCGCGAACAGAAATACTGAAAGGCCAAACAGAAATAGTGAAAACCGAACAGAAATAGTGAAACGCCGAACAGAAATGGTGAAACACGAACACAAAAATAGTGAACATCTGAACAGAAATAGTGAAACACTGAACAGAAATAGTGAAACACTGAACACAAATAGTGAAACTGAACAGAAATAGTGAAACTCTGAACATAAATAGTGAAACATTGAACAGAAATAGTGAAACTCGAACAGAAATAGTGAAAACTCCGAACAGAAATAGTGAACACCGAACAGAAATAGTGAAACGCCGAACAGAAATACTGAAAGGCCAAACAGAAATAGTGAAACACCGAACAGAAATAGTGAAACGCCGAACAGAAATGTGAAACACCGAACACAAATAGGTGAAACTCTGAACAGAAATAGTGAAACATGAACAGAAATAGTGAAACACTGAACACAAATAGTGAAACTATGAACAGAAATAGTGTGAAAATCGTACATAAATAGTGTGAAACATTGAACAGAAATAGTGAAACTCCGAACAGAAATAGTGAAACTCCGAACAGAAA